>JAHUTJ010060230.1:0-11061 GCA_036250325.1 Characodon lateralis
TCTTTTCCATTTGCACAACAGCATGTGAAATTGATTGTCAATCAGTGTTGCTTCCTAAGTGGACAGTTTGATTTCACAGAAGTTTGATTTACTTGGAGTTATATTGTGTTGTTTAAGTGTTCCCTTTTAGTTTTTGAGCAGTGCATATACATATATACATATATATATATATATATATATATATATATATATATATATATATATATATATATATATATATATATACATACATATATATATTTATTTTTTTATTATTTTTTTTTATTTTTAGAATGTATGAAACTATTTTTATTAAGACATTGAAAAAGCAAGATGAGGTGCATCCACTCAATGCATGGTCAACTTTAATCAATACCAAAAACATTGTGCATATAATAAGACAATGGTTTTGAAACAGTTTCTGTAACTCGCCTCACGGTGTAACCAGCAACTCCAGGCAGCCTACATTAGGACAACTGTTAGGCAGAAAGGAAGTCAAGCTGTTGCATGGGGAATATTGTTTTGAGTATTGCATGTGGAATATATGTTCACTAATATTAAATTATACACACTGCATGGACACAGTTTTGTAAACCACACACACAGGACCAGTAATATAAAAAAGTGGTACTGTTCCAACACATTAAATCTCTGTGCAGAATGAAGTACCTACCTCTGTGAGCTGGTGTGCATCTGTTTTGCTCTCTGAACACAGCCTGGGTTTGTATCAGCTCGACTCCAACGGCTTCAGTTTGACACGTCCGGGGGTCGTGTTTCGGCTAATGAACGCGGCTGTCAGAAAGGTCACAATCTGAGTGTAACAGCTAGAACTAAGCCCTCACTGTTTTTAATGGGCGCGTGTTTCTTCAACACCAGCCGGAAGGTTCAGGATAATTGGTTGTATGTGATAATGAGACCATAGGGTTAAACTTAAGTTATTGTAAAGATAAAATCACCAAAGTTTAAAGGACGGTGTCAGAATTTGATAATGAAAAATAATTCTTATTGTCATTTATTTTAACAATGTACTTAGCAGCTTAAATGGAACATTACACGAAGGTCAAATATGTCTAAACCCGTGGCAGCTTTTAATCAGATTAGTTTGTTTTTCTGATTTTGTTGAGAAAATAAAGTTGACTTACAGAGTTATTTTCAGAGCTGCTGTTTTAACACCCATGGCTTAATATAATACCACATTTTATCTTTTTCACATTTTGTAACATTACAGCCACACTTCAGTACATTGTTTGGGAATAGTTTGTGGTAGATTAAAATAAAGTAATGCGTAATTGCAAATTCAACGAAAAATAAAACACGGTGTGATGCATAAAATAAATCTGAAAAGTGTGTCTTGCATTCAGCCCCTTTTAATCTTTTACCACTAAATAAAATCCAGTGCAACCAGTAACCTTAAGAAGTCACCTAATAGTAAACAGGGTCCTTCTTTGTATATTTGAATCTCCATATAACTGTATGGCACAGCTGCACACCTACCAAAACATGTCTGTCCACCTACACATACAGGCCAAGTGAAGTGATCATTAATCAGAGAAGCAGCCAAGAGGCCCATGGGTACTTTGAAGGAGCTGCAGAGATCATCAGCTCAGTTGGGATGATCTGTAGCAGGAAAACTATTAAGTGTGCACTTTACCATATAGTGGATTCAGCACATATTCAATTCATTGGTAAGATAAGACCAAAATGAACATTTTTAGCCAGTGGAAAACAGCACAACACATCACCCTGAACACTTCAGCTCCACACTGAGTTATGGTGGCGGCGGCATCATTATTTGAGTATGCTTTTGAGGGGAAGATGTATGGAGCTAAATGCATAGAAATCCTGAATGAAAGCATGTTAGAGGATGCAAAAGACCTGAAACCGGGACAGGGGTTCCCCTTTCTACAGAACAAAGACTCTTAGAATACAGTCAGAGCTACAATGAAATGGTTTAGATCAAAGCATATTCATATATTAGAATGGCCCAGTCAAAGTCCAGACCCAGATCCATTTAGGAATGTGTGTAAAAAAAAACTAGAAAATGGTGCTCACAAACATTCTCTATCCAATCTTCCTGAGGAATTTTGCAAGAAGAGCTAGAAATTTCAGTCCCTAAATCTGGAAACCATTTTAATATTACCCTGTAAATGTAATAGCTTTTTATTTATTCATTTATTTCTTTGTATATTGTGCTGCTTTTTATCTTGGCCAGGACATCCTTGTAAAAGAGATTACTAATCTCAATGGATTTCTTTCCTGAAAAAACAAAGGTTTAAAAAAATCTGCACAAGACTTACTCCAAATAAAACATTCTATAAATTATTACTTTAACTTCAGATGGAGGTTTTTGCAGCACAAATATTTGCTCATTGATGTTGAATACACATTGCACACTTTCTAGTTTATAAATTGTAGGAGATTTTGAAAACCATTTAACTTTTTCTTTCCAAATCATAGTAATGCTGTCATTTGTGATGGTCTATCACTAAAAAATTCAACAAAATACGTTGCAGTTTGTGGTTGTTATGTGACAAAGACTAAAAATGATCTTTTATGTCTGTGTGGTTCAACGTTTGCATCAAATCATCAGAGAGTAGGCGGAATTACTTAGAACTAATAACAATTCACTGCTACTGATAAATGAGGAGCATATTCTGGGTATTTTGGACAAATTAGGTGTTGTTGGCATTTATTGTTGTCACGTAAAAACAACAGTAAATATAAATTCATATAATGAAAAGACGGACATTGAAAAAGTATGGAAAGCTTTAAAGAAACTTGAAAAGTGATGCTGTTAAAGCAGTGGAGAGCTGCAGCTTTCCTCCCTCTCAGCCCTTCAGGTGTGACGTGACAAACAAAGATGATGAATACTTAAACTCTGCAAAGACCCAGTCTGCAAGCCTGCATTATGCTTTGGATTAATATGGATTACACCCCGGTATAAAGTTAACGCCCTTTGTATTGATTGTAAATTCCCTATTTTCAAGAGGCATTATGAAAATGTTTGTAATTGCATAGGCGGTGGATTTATCGGTAAATATCTGTCAGAAGTGTTAAATATGAAATTGTAATAAAACACCATTAACTGGCTGTTAAAGTATGCTGTTATTCAGAGTTAACATCATATTATGTGGAATTTAATACAACATAGTGACTCTGTCTTGTGCGTACTGCATAGAGGTATATGTATGTGCTACATGAGACATCAATGGAGCGCCCAAGATATGATTGATTGTTTTTTCTGGCAAGTAGTTTAATTTTACTTTAACTATACGGTACGATTGTCTGGTACAGAAGTAGAGTATGCCAGGAAATGACTCATGTTCTGGATTTTTTGTTCTGTTTGGTGCATGCTACTATGTTTTAGGGCTCACAGATGAAAGCAGACACAGCTTAACTTAGCTGAACCACAAATACTTTTACAAAGCAAAGTCATGTTTCATTTTGCGAGCTTTCCTGCTCATTCTTAAAATGAATATTGGATTGAGCTTTTTCCTTGTAAATTCATGAAATAATCTCATTGTTTTTTTACCCAGAACTGCTGTAAAGAGTCGATATAAATCTTTAATTTCATGTTGAGCCCTTGCAGAAATCCAATTTTGCATTCCTTATTTTTTACTGTGACTGAGAACAATATGGTTTACCTTATTACAAAGACCGGAAACCAAGTCAGTGCGTTTGTTTTGACTCTTATAATAGCACAGGGACTCGGCAGGAAGTGACGTGTTTGCATCTGTACAGTGAAGGATTGTGTGCATCATATATGTGACAGCTGTAACTCCTACTGTCGTACTGAGTGGTCTTGGTGGGCTTTCTAATCAGCTTGTGGTATTAGCGTGGTGAATAAATGAGCTAATAAGGCCTGGGAAAATTAGTGCTGACCTGGAACAAGGGGCCCCAGGGATTCAGGGGGCACCGGCTTGATGGGAATACGTAACAGTGGAGGGTCTCTGCCAACTGGGATTTTGCTGAGTCTGCATGCCGACACATCGTAAATATACTTTGTAATGACATAGATGGGTTTGTACAACTCTCATGAATAGATACACGTGTAGAGAAAAAGATAGACAGACACTCATGCTCTCACGGACACACAGAGCCATTGTGTGCAACAGTGGAGGCTTCTGTTTCTGCACACGGAGCATCCTGACACAGCACACTCCTTGTCTCTGCTAAATGTCATGCGATGTTACTGACTTTTGTTATTGATGCAGAACGCAGCTGGAGTTTACATGTTTTAAAAAAATGTATTCTATGTGAATATTGTTGCTGTGTAAACATTACAGAACAGTGATTTGACTGCAGTTTGTGTTTTTAATGAAAAAGCAAGCTGTCTTGGATCATCATGACTGAAACCGATTGACTTCGAGTCATTGAAATACCAGTTTTCTTTTTCTATTCGCATTTTACTCTTTTTGTTCAACATGAGTTTATTCAAACTGTTTAGCAAGCAAAATAAACAAAGATATAAGTGTTCAGGTATAGAACACAGTGTTCTGTAATAATTTAAAGAATGAGCTAAATCAGTAAAAGATTAAAAATGTCTGATGTATTTAGAAATGGCTACGGTTGGGGCAAAGCTGATTCCAACACTTGGCAGCTTGATGGCTAAAAGCCATTTCACCATGTTTGGCTTTCAATCTGAACAGGTCCCTACAGACCTGAAATTTTAGGCTTTGTTTATTTAGACAGCAAGAAAAATGTTAAATTTTGTTTATATTTGAACTAAAAAAATGGTAAAAAGTAACAATTTGAGTGATATGTGGTATTTGTTTGTGTTGATGCAGTACTTTGTTTGATATGTGAATTTCTAGTCCACCATGCAAAAAATAAAAGCATAGCAGTCAGTTTTTACCATTTAGCTTTTTAGATGCCAGAATAAAATAGGTGTTCAATTGACCAAAGAAATAATCTTTGTGGGACTCCATCCATCCATCCATCCATCCATCCATGAGACAAACCTTTGCAAAAAAGAGCCTTAAGCATTAATATGAACTAAAAAACACATTTTCAAGACAACAAAATTGCTCACAGTATCACTTTCTTTTTTAATTCATAAAATCATATAGACCTGCCTCTCAAGGCTTACAAGCAGTAGTTTCAAAACAGGGTTACCACAATAAGAGTGAGGGGTGGTGCTCCTTTAGTTTTCACACCATGATGTTTTATTTTAATATTTGGCTAGAAATATTCCTAAAAAGCTCAATAATATTCCTAAAAAGCTCAATTTGTCTCTCTTACAACTAAGAGAAAAGTGTAGTAGCCTTCTTTCAGCCAGCTGACCAACAGTGCACAACAACAAGCAGGGAGGGGCAACTAGAGAAAACCTAAAATTATTATAGGCGCTCTTGAGTTTCATTGACTTTTCTCTGCAATACCTCAGCAGAAATTCTCTAATTTCCCCTGATAGCTAATCAGTGAACAGTAGTCTGTTCACATAACATGTAGTCCCTACTCAGCCCTGGTTGTACCTGCTCAGGAGCAGGGAACAAAAACGTAGGTACCGATATGGTAAAAACAGTAATGAAAACTCTCACAAAACGGGCTGAGTGGAGGGGAGCCGGCCTAAATGGTGCCAGTGGAATAGGGCCATTTGGCATTAGTCATTTCATCTTTTTGAAAGGGCTTCAAACTGTAAGAACTGTATGATGGAAAGATATTGTAACCTATTAAAACCTCGCTATACAGTACCTTGATAACAGATACCAACGTGGCTCTACAATAGTAGTCCGAATTTTAGTTTCAATTGTATTTTATCAAGCTAATCTGTCATGTTATTTCTTAAAAAATTGTGTGTTTGACTGATTGCTTCGTATCTCATACAGAGTGTGCACTAGTGCATTAGTTTAGCTCCTTTTACAAACATGAAATGTACACCAGAGCACACTTGAACACATCGCAGACACATGCTGATTTTTGTGCTCAGCTTTCTTTATAAGCAGCTGCTGATTGATGGGGTCACAGCCTCTATGAGGGGAGTCGTTTTATATTGGCAGCAGCTTATTTCTGCAGTTTGTAATAACTAAGAAGACTCCTTTTCCATTTTATGGCTCTTTATCACAGTCTGAGGATAGTTCAGTACCATTATGACAACTCGGTAAGGATGTTATGCATTGTTAATGGGTTAGAAGTGGTGGAAAATGGAGAGTCTGAAAAAATATGGGCTCCATTTGAAGTGTTTTGAAAGTCTTTTGAATGGAAATGTCTTCTTAATTCGATTAGTTTGTTCTCAGATGACCTCCACTCTGTTGCTCTCAGATATCCATTGTTTTCTAACTCCGATGTTGTTTTTGTAGTCAGGAAGCATCCTCTAGCAATTTCCCCTTTTTAAGAAAGTCTTTTAGAAATGCTTCTTTTTTCAGATGTTAAGGAGGATATTCACATGATAATGAATATACCTTATGATCACAACTCACACAGATGTATTTTTTTATTTTTAAAAAGACAAATTAATAGAAACTGCACCTTTGCACTGCTTTTGTGTTTGACTTGTTTCCTCACAAACCCACAATAACTTTGCTCAATTTAAATTTGGTGTGTTAAGGACTTCTTTAACAGCTAGGAATAAGAAGACGTTAATTACAAATAATATACCCGCCGGGTTGTCTGCTGCGTCGTGGTTTCTGATCTCGTGGAAAGATTTTTTGGAGTGTACAGCAATAATTTAAAAGCTAGAGCTTTAAAAGCCATGGATGAGGACCCAGGTTTATCTTGCCAACATGCGCAATAAACAGGTTGGTGAAAGAGGTACAATTTTGGATGCTCGCTGGAAAGAGAACTCTATTAAAGAGTGACACGTTGGGGTCATCAAGTCTCTATAACAACTTTTTATTTTTATGATTGTTTTTTTTTATTATTTTTTTACACAGCTTAACCAAAGGTGGAAATAATAGCGAATGGCACTTTACAGTATATTTGGCCAATCTCATAGACGCACTATCCTTGTTCTCTACACCAGATTTAAATATTGTGGCCAAGATGCTAATCACATGAAGTTTCCAATATTATGAAAGAAAACTGAGAAAAATGCAAACAATCATTTCACAATGATACGTTTTCTTTTTGTTTTGCCTTTCTAGCCAATACAAATGAAAATTGATCAGTATGAATTTTAAATATTGTGAATATTATTAAAAACAGCTTCTGCATATTTCAGAATTTGCCATAAATCAAAAAGCTTCAGGAACATTAGGTTTAAACTTGATGAGACAATGCATGAATAAATGAACCCCAGCTTGCTTATATTAAAAGACTTTATGACTGCTAATTTAGTTGTTAGTTTTATTCCCAACCTCTTTGCTCCTCAGATGTTGCCCACTGAATACTGTCACAACCACTTTTTTACTTGGATCCCAGCCTGTACTGTAGTTAATTTGCTGAAATATGTGTGAAATCCCGATACTACCTAATAATATCAGCCAACCTATTTTATGTGTTAGGACTCACTTAAGTTGTTTTAATCCTAGAAACTTCTAATAGTATTTAATGTCCTCATCAGGTTTATTTTTCTGTTCTCAAGATAAATAGGATCACAAAAACAACATAGAGTGCACCAAATTCCAGCCGGACAGTTAATGTTCTTAAGAGCTTTACAGGAAATCCTGTGGTGCTTTTACGCTATTTGGTGGTTTGATGCACTCAATGCTATTATCTATATTTCTGTAGTATATTGCCCTCTGTGTCAAACCATATTCATAATATAGATGGAAAGTCTGGGTGAACCTCAGTTTAGCTGATTTGTGAAAATCCATATTATTTAAACGGAAAGAAGCCCTCATGCACTCACTGTTTTCAGTGTCATTACCAAACTCTCAATCTGACAGTGAAGCAAGGACTGGACCTCATATATGTGGAAACTCATGAACACATTTAGTAGAACTGTCAGTGAAATGAAAATGGATCATAATGATGTGAATGCTCAGCGATAGGAGCCTCTGTAATCTGCTGTATTGTCTTTAGTTTTATTAATCAGCATATTGAGTTAAAGTAAAAAACTCTACGAGTATAAATAAATAAAGGCTACCTTGGAAATGTGGCATCCCTATCCTATATTTAGGAGCCTGTCTCCCTTTCACCGTAGACTTTCTTTTTACAGTTTTAATCTTGCAGACGATTGGTGCCACAACTGTTGGTACTTCTGCTGTTAATACTTAGTAGAATTACATTTTGCAAATATGAAAAATTTGTGTCTACTGAACCATTTTTGTGATGTCTTTTTTGATTCACTATCTTCTTGAAAGACCAGTTTAGTGGCATAGTACCCAAGATTTAGAGCTTAAATGTCCGGGGATTTCTAAGTACACGTTGAAAACAGGCCAACAGCATCACACGTCCTCCATCATACTTAACAGTGATCATGGGGCACTTTTCCACATGTTTATATTTTATTTTATGTTAGACCAAGGGTGGCCAACTCTATTAATCAGCAAGATTAAAACAGTAAAAAGAAACTCTATGGTGAAAGAGAGCCAGGCCCCTAAATATAGAGTATGGATGCCACATTTCCAAAGGTAGTCTTTATTTATTTATACTTGTAGAACTTTTTAGTGTAACCCAATGCAGACTCAAGTCCTGCATGTTTTAGATGCAGTGGGCCAAACCTGTACTAGATTATCAAGGATATTTGCTGGTGAAATGCTCAGTCCTATACCTATTACTGAAGTGCGGGAATCCAATTAAAGTAACAGTATTCATTCAGCAAACTCTACGCTCATATATTTGAGATGGAAAGACAGAATAGGGTTTTTCTTGTCAGCAGGTTGGCATAGATAAAGTCTAATGGTTAGAGAGAAAGAGAGACCACAAGACACTGTAGTTCTCTAACAGTGAGCTTTGGTTATGGTTTTATCTCCCTTACCATGCTCCCCCATTAACAAACATGTACCCTGACATGAATGATATGTTCTGCATTCTTTCCCATTTTGAAGAGGGCCTTAGAAAAAACAGGTATATTTATACCGCAGGACACCAGGAAGTCATAAAATACTAACTAAATATTCCTAGACTCTCTGATTAACCTAAAATAAATATACAAATTACATTAAGTTGATAGTACTTCATTAAAAAGTTTGATTGTTTTTTCCACTGAATAAATGTGGTTCAATTAAAGGTAAGAATGGTCTTAATTTGGACAGTGTGATATAATGATATTTCAACGAGGGTTTTTATTTGAATACTTTTTATACATTTTACCAGAGGTGCCAATAAGTGTCAAGAACGTAGTAAATAAAAAGGCAGATTGGGTTTAATGTAGAATGTGAGGGCTTTTTACATCAGGTTTGGTTCAGTATTTGTATCAGTGGCATTGGTTGCATTCTGGTTGACCTTTTGATCACAGCAAAGCGCAGTGCTGTGCAGCTGCCAATTTATGAAGACAGGAGAAAGAAAATGGTAATTAAAAATTCCTAGCAGCTGTTTTTCTGAGGTCTCTTTGAGCAGAAAACCGTTTACTGATACAAACAAGTTTGTGCTCATTGTCTGACCTTCTTTTTTTGTGGATAATCAACATAACATTTAGGTTTGGGCTTTGTTATGTAATAATATGAAAAACAAAGTGAATGCAGGGGAATGTGGTCTGCTGCCAGGGAGCTGATTGAGGTCAATCTGTGATTTGCTGCCTTTGCCTCGGGTAACGGCTGTGTTGTTGCTGCAGGGCTTACAGTTACCTACAACTCCCCATGTTTTACATAATATCAAAACGTTCCTTGACTCCCGCCATGACATCATGGTAGGTTTTCATTGTCAGATGTCTTTCTTCGAGCACTTTTAAAGAGCCAACGGCGATATAATCTGCTTCTGAATTTACAAATTATTTACTGAGTTCTCTTTTTAACTGCAGGGGGAAAAAAAGCTGCGCTCACCAAATTTGACTCTTCATCTGTTTTTAATCTAACGGAAACAAAGCTGCATATCAGCATGTGGGCCCATCGAGTCATCAAATGGAAATTTATTTTCACTCTCCGTGCCGCAGCCTTTGATTGTACCGCTGTGCACCTCTGCTCTTTGTTTGCCACTGTGTGGTTACACAATTTTTTGTTTGCCAGATGGAAGGAGGTTATTGTTGTTAAAAGAATCTGTCGTTCTTGGAAAACTTTTATCAATTTTAGTTGCATCCGCCATACCTAGGTTTCCAATGTGTAGGTAGTAATCAGATAGTTATTCAGGCTTGTAAAACTGAAAGAAATGGTAGCAAATAAACCTTAAACACAATAATGGGCCTGGTTTAAGATTGCACAAGTTTGTCATTAGATATTTCTTTTATATAGGATGTCTTTAAAAATATATATTTTTATTGATTTTTTGGCCATTGGCACTTTTGATATTACAGTTCTAATTATGAAAGCTAAGGATGTGTTGACTATATGACAAAGAGATCATAATATCATCAATTTCAGTTTATCTTATGTCATATAAACAAAAAAGAAAACTGTAAATGAAAAAACATTAATTTTAACTCAGAATTTTGGGATATCCCCTGTTGAAGGTGAAAAGTCAGAGTTTTCTCCAACCTACTGTCTTAAAACCCAACATGGCTGCTTCTCATATAAGACAGTGATAGCTGCAGGAAAAAAAGGTTTATTTGCATTATTTACATCGTATAAATTTATTCACTTACATGGCCACCTCATTTAGTGAACATGTAGCAACAGTGTTCAAAAGTACAAAATGCAGAGAAACACATTGGTAGCTAATTTTACTAACAGCAGCTAGCCTCATCAATGAGCATAACATTAAGTGAATCCCACTGGTTTTCCAGAATCTGAACTTAAACACAACTAAGTTGGATTTTATGTCATTCCCAGATTCTGACTTCAGGGATGAACAGAAAACAGCATATGTTGCCACCAACACTACTTCTCCTTGCTTTGCTGTTGTTCACTTGCGATAAATCTTCTCCACTTCACTTCTCTACTGATAACCTTCTGATGAACCAATGAAATCCCAGTTAGTTACTATGCAAATACAGGGGTTGGACAATGAAACTGAAACACCTGTCATTTTAGTGTGGGAGGTTTCATGGCTAAATTGGACCAGCCTGGTAGCCAGTCTTCATTGATTGCACATTGCACCAGTAAGAGCAGA
>JAHUTJ010060231.1:0-11056 GCA_036250325.1 Characodon lateralis
GTCAGGAAACGTTTTCCTCCACCAGTATCACGTAGTGACCTGGCCACTATCCTGCAAGAAGAATGGCTTAAAATCCCTCTGACCACTGTGCAGGACTTGTATATGTCATTCCCAAGACGAATTGACGATGTATTGGCCACAAAAGGAGACCTTACACCATACTAATAAATTATTGTGGTCTAAACCCAGGTGTTTCAGTTTCATTGTCCAACCCCTGTAGATGCTATGAAGGAACTTGGGCTTCCTTAACACCTCAGCAGAGCCACAGACTGCAGTAATTCAGGGGTGTCAAAGTCCAGTCCTTGAGGTCCAGTGTCCTGCAACATTTAGATTTGTTCTGGTTCATCACACCTGAATCACATGGTTGAGTTAGCTCCTCAGCATACAGTCATGTTCTTCAAAGTTCTGCGAACAAACTATTTGGTACAGGTGTGATGAAGCAGAGACAAATCGAAAGGTCGCAGGACGCTGGCCCTCGAGGACTGGAGTTTGACACCTGTGCGAGTAATTCAAGCAAAAGGAGCCACAACCAAGTATTGAGAGTATAAACCCTACAGTAAATGGACATACTTTTAAGCTGTCCGAGATGTTTCTTAAAAAACTTTTTTTGTTTTTGTTTTATGCAATATTGAATTTTCTTAAGAAACTGAACTTTGGTTTTTCCTTTTTTGTTTAATTAACCGGAATAATATACGAGTTTGTTTTTGAAAAAAAACATTGATAATCTAATTTATTGAAATGCACCTTCATGTGAACAGCTGCACATGTATTGTAAAATAGATCCACATGCACAGAAACACCACTACTTTTTCATTTTACCAACATACCCCCTTCGTATTGCATCAATTATTGAAAGCAATCTTAATCTATTCAGTTGCAATTTATGGTTAAAAAAAATACATTGTTTACCATTACTCATTTTTCATGTTGTTGCCATCATTGCCTAAAATAAAAACATTTAAACCGCTCTGTACATTGTTTATTACCAAAGTATCAAAAAGGTATCAACAATATAAATAAGACAGAAAAAATAGCATCATGCTTCTATGTCTTTTACTTTTGTAAAGCACTAATGCTGCTCAGTCTCATTATTGTATTCTCTTCAGGTTTTCCTACAAAGCTAAACTTTCTGCCTTTTCTTCTCAAAGCTTGGAGCGAGATCAAAGCAATTATCCTCTGCAGCCCTGTTGGCTTGAACTCACTCTGATGAACTCAATCAGCGCGTTGTAGATGAAGGCCCCTTTAGGCAGGAAGAAGCAGCTCCCTGGACTGAGTTCGTGGAAGAAGAACAGTTCCTGCTCCTGAATAAAAAATAAATAAAAAACAGAAAGGTTTGTGAAAGTAAATTTTAAATGTGTAACACTGAGGTCAAACTCGTTTCTCTTTAACATAATGCAGCGCCTCATTATATAGCAATTCTGGTCTGCATCTGTGTTCCTGTAAAGCTTGCTTTTCCACAAGCATAATTACAAGGAGAACAGAAACGAGAACACACCCGGCAGCAACAATTGCTTAACAGAGCTACATATAACTGCATGTTTTTTGTTGGCATCAACAATACGTCAATACGTCAAACAATACGGCGAATTTTACCACATCGGAATTGTAGTAATAAAGACTGATATGTGAAGTGAGAAAAGCAAATTAAAATCTGTTCTAAAACCAGCAAGAGTATTATCAAAACTAGTCTTTCTAAAAACATTGTCTAAAAACCTTCTGAACAATTTCTTTATTATTATTAAAAAGCATCTTTAAAAGACTTACCTGGTGACATAAACTGTTCCAATCAAAAAATATTCTACCCTGTATTTCAAGTGGATGGAATAGCAACGGACCCATAAACAACCATATTGTTTAACCCACTCAACCCTGTAGAATACGAGATCATTTTAACCTCTTTTTCCTACCACCACTGCTGTAATATTTCAGCTCCTACCCGGCCCAGTTTGCGGTGATCTCTGTTCTTTGCTTCCTCCTGAAACTTCTCCCACTCTTTGAGCATTTTGGGGTCAGGAAAGGAGATTCCGTAGATCCTCTGGAGGGTTTCCATGTCTGCTTTTCCCTCCCAGTAGGTAGAAGAATTCTAGCACACCAAGAAACAGCAGAAAATAAACCTTGCACTGTCTCTAGAGTCCACCAAATCCCACGAGAGTAAGACACTGAGCAACTCTGTTTCAGGAGTTGGAACAAACTAAATATAGTTAGTAACAACACAATATGTCATGCATGCTGTTTTCGTCTTTTTAAGACTAACCTTGTGGATTTTAAGGGTTTTGATCTTTCCAGTGTGTCTCACATGAGGACCCCGACACAAATCAATTAATGGACCACATCTGAAATGCAAAATATTTGTGGATACTGTTATATACTTGACTAAAGACAGAAAAAAAACCCACAATATTTATATAAATAAAAATGTCTTAAACGTAAAAAGAGTCTGTAGTTTTAGCTTTTGTGAGAACTCCGTAAGGATTTCTCGTCACTCTGTCTAACATTCAGAACCCAAGCTGTCAATAAAGAAGACAGATTTCACTAGTTTCGGCCGTTCAGGTCAAACATTGTTCATTTTAGCAGCTTTTGATGATACAAAACTAATTTAAGCATTTAAAGTTTGGTGCATGCAATTCGTGTGTTTTAGGCGTTGTTGTGGAATGTGCAGAAAATTTTAAAAAGAAACCAAAATACACGCTCAGGAAATTTGCATGGTCCTCCTTTGGACTCACCTGTAAACGGTGGTGGTGGGAGTGGTGACTTTCTCGTTCAGAATGCGGCACTTAAACTTGTTGTACTGTAAAGGACAAGATGGGATTTCTGAATATTTTGAGTTTTCTTTATAGTTAGTTGTGTCTCCATTTGTCTGTTATTCTACCTTAAACATTTCCAGGAGAGTTTCCTTCTTTATTTCCAGCCTTTCAAACGGCTGCTTCTCCTTAATGATTTTCTTGCAGAGGTTCTCCAGGCAGGGAAAGTCATTGCTTGACACACCCCTGTAAAAAAACAAACAACACAAAAACTGAGTGATAAACTGAAAAAATCCTACATCCTATTTAGTTTTCTTAATTTAAAAGTGATCTACTCTATTTTCAAACAGAAATCTAGTTAACTATGCAGAAATCATAAGCTTTCCAAATTTTATAGTCAATTGAACGCTAACCCAGACATGGAAAATAGTGAAATAAAATCTTATAGATCTCCAGAGTGCATAGAAACCCCGACTCAGTAAGAAAGACATTATGTCCACCAACAAGTGCTAATGTGGACCAAGGATGAACAAACACTTCAGGTCATTGGCATCAGGCCTTCAGCAGTGTCAAAATATCCTTGGACCAATTGTCTCGAGGGATGTCATTAGCATGAACTGACTTCAATATAGAGATATAGAAAGATTTGGAAAACATTATTCAAACTCTCCTAGAGCTTAAAACAAGGAGAAAAGCAGCTGAAGCAAAGAAAGTAAAAACGTTTGCCAGAACATTGTGTTAAAACTTCAGAGCTCAACTGAAACAATTCATGAATTTATGATTTGAATAGTTTACTCAAAGTGAACCATTTCGATGAGTACATATTAGAAAAACAAAAACAGATCCACGCCCGAGTAAAATCCAGTTCGACAACTAAGTCCCCCAATCAAATGACCTCTACAATGAGGTAAGTTAGTCACCAATCGTATAGAAGCTGCTAGACATCTGTTACGCCCTAAAAAGCTCTCTAAGAGCAAAACTGTGTGACAAATGTGAACGAAAACCTGAGCAACTCACTCATTGTTGTCCAGAAACATATCGTAGTAGAAGCCGTTCTCAATTGGAGGACCGTAGCAGAGGCAGCCTCCGTACACCCGTTCCATGGCTTCTCCTAGGATGTGGGCACTGGAATGCCAGTAAACCTAAAAGTTGTCATAAAATATCAGCAAATTACAAACTAAAAACGTAAAAGCAATATACATTGTTTTTATTATTGATAAACAAATGAAGGCAAAATCCACCTCATAATAAATTATAAACTTAGATGTTTATTTTTCTAAGTATTTTATCATGAAAAAATATTTTGGAGAACAGTATCATTTTTATTGCAGAAAAAAAATCCTTAAGTTTTAAAAGCAACTTTTGAGTGATGCTGTTAGTCTGAATGGTTTTGTCTGACTGCTTCACCAAACTGTTACTGATCTGCAGCTCAGGTTTAGAGTGGAGTCTCTCATTTCTTTATCTGTCAGAGGTTTTAACCATATCCTGTACCTGGAATGTGTAAGTGTTGTCACTGTAAATAATTTATGAAAACCAGTACTGTTATTTTATAAATGTAATGCCCTGGGCTCATTTTGTACATTGTGCTGCTCTTCATCTTGGCCAGGACGTCCATGTAAAAGAGATTAATAACATCAATGGATTTCTTTCCTGGAAAAATAAAGGTTAAATAAAAATAAATAAATGTGTTATTCTGGTTTACTAATGCAATAAAAAGTGCTCTAATACAATAACTTCCACAAAACTATAAGTGTAACAGCACAAACAGGTTTTTTAATGCTTTGTGTCCTTCGCTGCGATAAGTGTTTTCCTTAGGAAACAATGTTTTTGTGATTCTGGCAAACTAACATTTATTTAAAGATATGCAGACCTGACCAAGTCAAATTTTGACTATTTCAAACTTTCAAAGCTGCACCACTTTTTGCAAATCATTACGATGCAAACATACTATGAGCGACATTTCATGCACCATTAAACAATTTTACCACCAATCACTCAAACACAGCCTTGTTTATTATTAATGGTTATCATTAGAAAATATGCTAACATTTGCAACATTAGCAAAAGTCATTCAAGTTTTAGAAAATATACAAATAGCTACTTAAGTGTTAAACCTGTGATTTTTTCCTTAGCAAGATCGTATCACACTTCTAAGCTAGAAGAAGGTTGGAAGAAACCAACAGACAAGACTGCAAATATGTCCAAATGATTCCTAAAGGCTTGCAATGACAAAAAATGAACAAATCAGGCAGGCAAGAATAACTTTGGTAGTTAAAGAAATTATATCCAGAATTTTGATATGCATCACTTCCTTAAGGCTCCCACAGAATCGGCTGTACTGTGAACAGTACTGTGTACTGTCCATGGACGTTTAGGACTTCATAGCGTACCAGTTTCCTATATTTCCCACACTTTCTGCCATTGCTTCATCAGACGAGTCTTGGAGGTTTGGAAAATAAAAGAAAAGGTTGTAAATAAGGCCAGACTTATATAACACCAGACTAGGGACGAAGAAGGGGAATACAATACGCTGGTAAAGGACATGCAGACGATTATAATCAAAAACACACTTCCTAAAAAAAAAAAAAAAAACTTCCTAAAGGATAGCACCAAGTTGGGTACCTAGCCCTGTTTCTTCTCCACCAGGGCACCCACCAGTGTGGTGCAGAGAACCCAGTCCATATCAGCTCGGTGTCACACATAAAACATTTTGATGTGAAGACTTTTTTCCCCGCTGAGCAGTTTATTGCGTGACACAGAGTACGTGGTCGTAAAACTTGAGCTTTGCGTCCAAGCGTACTTGAGGCAGACTCAAAGCGGACGTCCGCCTTTGTGGGAGCCTTCACAGTTACAGCTCTTCAAAAATGAGACCAGAGATGATTATAACTTACAGCTTGAGCATCCTCATCATCAAACTTGAGCAACTGAAGGCTGCAGTCATCCTCCAACGGTCTGTCAAGGTCCCACACGTCGTCGTTTACTTTGGCAATCACTGTGTTGTCAGCAAGGCCTTGGCTGCACCGTAAAACATAAAATATTCCACATCACAGTAAAGTATAGGCGTGCATATCAACTGGGGAAGGGCTGCATTAGCATAGCTGTAGAAAACCCTTTTAAACTCTGTTGATAATGGCAGCTAAAAATGAATCCTCCAGCTCCACCGGCCACAGGCCGTTACTAGTTATATTTTTCTAATTAGAAATATCTACTGCCATCACGTGAACATACTAAATCATAATCCCTAATTGAAATCTAGTGCAACTTTTTCTATAAATGATGTTAGACTTCCCAAACCCTTGTAAAATCTAGATTCGTTTACAAGTAGAAACAGTTTATGGAACATTAAAAGTGGGGACATTTGTTTATCAGTCACAACATTGCTGGCTGCAATAGTTATGTTTGCTTTGTTGAGATTTGGCAAACTTTCATACCTAGGCACCTATTTTCTACTGAGCCCTGCTGCTTAACAGAACATCATGAAAGGATACCAAATGTGTGAAATGTTTAATCTAAATTTGTTTTAAACCTTTTCTTGCAGCCAGATGATTTAATTAACTGATTAAATGAACAATCAAAAGGCAGGCAGGTGGCAATTTCTGCTATTAATAACACAAATAACAATTTAAGGAGAGCAACAATAATCACAGGTTAATTAAATAACACATCACAGATCAGCTTTGGCAATCAAATATTGATAACCCTCTTTTTGTATGCTTCATTTCAATGAACTGTAATACCACTATAATTACTGCAGACTTGTCATTATACTGACCTGATTTCACATGCCACTTGGTACGGCGTGGTCTTCCAGGACTCTGCCTCCATCACCTTCCCATCAGGCAGGGTCACCTTGATAGGTTTGCTATCCTTTGCAGCTCTCTCTGCAATCAGAGCGTCATGCTCAGCTTTCAGCTTTGCATACAGAGTGAGACGCTCGTCGATGTACTGGGGCGGTGAAGACAACTGGAGGGAAACAAATGCAGTAAGCAAAAGGACCGGCGACAGATAATAAACTAACTGTGTTTAATATTTGCACTGGGTTAAGCAGCACAAGCGATGCGCTTCCCTTCAAAACAAAAACCAGTGAGTAGTTCGGTCAAGCATGACCCAAATTACAAAAATTAAAAAGATATTCCATGGAATATGTGGTTTTTTTGTGGAAAATTACTTTCTCTGATTAAGAAGTTGACTTGTCTCAAATAAAACTGTATGTATAACATTTCACAATAAAGCCATATGCAAAAAAAAAAAAAAAAAACATTGTCCAGCAAATGCATATATCATGTACATGAAAAACATAATTTTGAGCAATTTTATTTATTAGGAGTAATTTAATTTTCTAAATCAGTTTTAAACAAGTCATCTATAATCTCCGTCCAGAAACATATACACCAAGCAAAACTAAAAGTCATTCAGATTGTTTTTCAAGTGTATTTATCTGATCTCAACATTTCTGTAGATGAATTGAAACTGTACAGGTTTATGATGGCTAAAATAAATAAATACTTGTGGGGTTGTGTGGAATAGTTATGATTACCACATTGCCTATCACAGGAGACAGCAGTAGGAGAAATACTGGTTTTGAAAATCAGAGCAAAACATTTATGAGTCAAGCTAACAGCTCCTCAGAGAAAGGTCTGTTTAGGGGTGTTTTTGTATTATCTAAACCAGTTTAAGTCTCAAACTTCAGGGGAGTTCAAATAAATGCTGTGCGTAGATTTCTTAAGCTGAGTCACTTTTCCATAAGGTGAATATTTCCAATGAAGCCTGTCTGTGTTGACACCTTGTTTGCAGTCTGTTCCAGCTGGTTCTGTGTGTAATGACTGTTTTGCAAACAAATAATCTTAAGCAAACCTAGTCCTGGGTTCTATTCAAATCTGGCATTAACAAACACCCAGGCCGATTCAGATACAATCAGACAGCTTTAAGCATGACTGTTCACACCCGCTATTAAAATCTAACCTGAATGACCAGATCCCAATTAGCATGCTGTGCAACGTTTCTGTAAAATGACAATTATTTTCAATCACTGAATTAGAGTACTATTCAGACACTGACTTGCTTAACTATGTAACGTAACAGACAATATGAGACGAAGAGAATAAAATAATCTACAACATCTCACAGACCTCAGTCGGTGCTACAATCGAAATCAGTCAAAAAACAACCACAAAAAAAATAAAAAAACGCACTGCTTGCCGGCGGACATCAACTGTGTTTCCACACAACTCTGTGCACCTAGCATAAGCAGGCAGAATAAAATTCAAGAAACATACAACACATCACAGTAGCGCTCAGATTACTGTTATGGAAATAATAAAAGGACATTTTGAGACTGAATAACCACAGCAAGTTCAATCAGATCCAAAACAAACTACGCAGCAGAGAAGACCTACTTACCCGTCCTACAACCTGTAATCCTCTAACGTAATTCCAAAACAAATCTTTCTAAGGAAGAAGGATTTCAACAAGGAACATTCATCTTACACTGATTTCAACAATACTGCTCATGAAACATATTTTTTAAACAAGTCTGCTACCTGAAATGGGACACATCAGTTGGTGGCTATTCACTGTGCATCAGCAGGTATTATTTTCTGTGTTTTCAGACTGCTTACTCTATGCAGATAACAGAAAAAATATGCCATTAATTTGCTCTGAATACATGCACATTAGTATTTAGTACCATCCGGATGTAATCAGATTGCCAAGAATGGTTAAGTGGAAAGACTGAACAAGGCCCATGTTATTGGAAAATGATGTAATTATGGTGATAAAATTATAAAGCGTAACTTGCTTTGCACCCAATATGCCCTTCTATGAGTAACCCCAAGCTTGTATTTCCTGAATTCTCAAAACCGTGGTCATTCTGACTGCTGTTTACTGCAAGTAAGATACTAAATACTCATAAGTACCCCACACAATCCCAACTTCATAAGAAAAGTGAGGTAAATCCCTTTATGGTAGGGTACTTAAGCTTCCGCAGTCAAGAGTATAAATTGTAAATAAATTAGTAGGTAAATACTTGTAAACACAACATTGTCTTATAATGCTATCAGATCAAGCAAGCTGTTTGTTTAACTTACCTCAGTCTTGCCTGCAGAGTCCCCAGCAACATTTTTGGTTTTTTTCTTCCCTCCGTCTTTACCGTTTTCCTTTGCCCCCTGTCCAAACACGACCCCAAAGAAATGACAAGGAACACAGTGATATAATGACGTTGTAATTTTCTATCTAAATTTAAAACACATATGGAAGGTAACAGCAAGAGCACAATATGTTCTGGTCACAAAAGCCTTGATGTGTAACTCAAACTACAATAAATGCCATTTTGAATGAAATACATCACATTTATGCACTGGGCATAACCCGATTTATACAGCGGACCTAGGAACAGTTACCACAAAACGTTGAAAGAAACTCACCAAATCACCAAGAAATAATCAACTATTTTAACTGGGTTTGGGGCATAGGCTTGATTTACCAAAGCAAACAAAAAGACTGCCCTCAAGTACCTGAAAAGTAATTCTAAAAATGTGCCACTGAACATATTCAAACACGAACTAAACTAATAGATGTTAGCTAAAGAGCAAAAGCGAAGAATGAATCTACAAGTCAGCTAGCTGAAGCATTAGCGCCACATTGAAGGTGGCTAAATGACAGCTGTGTCTTACCACAGGCTAGGATAGCTACGGTTTAGCTTATAGTAGTTATATTTACCGCGTTATAAAAGTTAAAAAATCACCTTTTTGCTCCCGTCTACTTGCAATTCACTCATTTTCTCTACCACAGTCAGTTCAGCCATGACAAGTCAAGAACAAAACCACATTCAGAGCTAACTTGAGCTGTATGAAGTGAACTGTAGGCAGCGGCAAAGCCGGGTGACGGCTGATGACGTCTCCAGGATATTCTGATGCAACATTACCTAATAGGCGGGGCTTTGTTCGACACAATAATAAATCATTGTTAAATGTAAACATCGGAATATAGATATAGACATATATCTATATATAGATATATATACGCTCTTCAATTTCTTTCTGAAAACATCCAAAACTGCATTCCAGTGTTTTCTTAGCAAAACTGTTAGTTGAACCTTTGTAAAGTGCGTTTAAAGCACTTCTCAGCTATATACCCCATTATTGAGATATGAGAAGAACATCAAAAATATCATACCATTTGATATTATATTTATTTTTTCATGGTAAAGTACAACTCGGATGTGTATTGTGTCCAAGTTTCAACTACTGGACCCAAAACTGTCGCCTTCAGATAAAATCAAATTGTGCTGAATATTCAGGAATAACCCATCAACCACCAATGTCCACTGTGGACATTAAAACCAAGAACTGGTTCTGATGTCTATAGTGAAGACAGTGTAACATGATGATATTTAGCATCATCTTGAGAAAGCACTGTATCAACTGTTAGGCCTAGTTGTGGCAGCATCATGCTTAGGGGCTGTTTCATGGTTAATGGTACTGGTGTGTTGCACAGGGTGGGTGAAATAATGAAGACGCAGGTCTACTTGCAAGTTGTTTTACTTAACCCAAAATCAACAGTCAGAAAGGTAAACCCCAGACACAGTAACCCCAAACACACATATAAAACTGGGTCAAGCTTGTGGAATGGACATGACCTTAACCGTAATGAGAATCTATAGACAATTCTTAAAAGTCAGATCTATTCAAGGAAAAACCAACCAATTAAAATAACCTCTAACTATACTGCTAAATGAGAATGGTCAAATATCCAGTAATATTTAAGCAAGAAGCTTTTAGATAGGTACTGAAGTGTGAGGTTTCTCTGCAACTTACTCAGTTACATTTGACCAAATATTAGTTGAGGTAAATGTACAAATTTGATCCTGTATGTGTAATGTTGACCACTTGTGGTCTAAGAAAATTCACAATAAATTCAAACTTACTTCCTTCGTGATTTTAAAATTTTGCATTACCATTTAAGCCAAAAAAAAATAAAAAAAAAATGCTTCAAATAGGTCTTCAAAAACCCCCAAATTAATTTTATATAGTATATGCAAACTTCTCGCCACCATTGCATCATGTTGGATGATTTAGGATTCTTAAGAAGGATCAGGGAAACATCTTAGGTTGCTTGGCTCTCTGCTGACGATGTACAGTGCATGTCAGAAACGAATATTAATGAGACAAGTGCACTCAGGTACATACAAGGGTTGGACAATGAAACTGAAACACCTGGTTTAGACCACAATAATTTATTAGTATGGTGTAGGGCCTCCTTTTGCGGCCAATACAGCGTCAATTCGTCTTGGGAATGACATATACAAGTCCTGCACA
>JAHUTJ010060232.1:0-11053 GCA_036250325.1 Characodon lateralis
GACTTGTATATGTCATTCCCAAGATGAATTGACGCTGTATTGGCCGCAAAAGGAGGCCCTACACCATACTAATAAATTATTGTGGTCTAAAACCAGGTGTTTCAGTTTCATTGTCCAACCCTTGTATGTGTATGCACAGCCATTTTTGATATAAAGAAAAGAAAAAATAGGCAGGTTGTGGTAGTGCAATATGCTTATCCTAAGACAAGCTGAGCACTCAGGCTCTGAGGTGTTTATTATGTTCACGAGAGGGACAACCTGGGGGAAAGGACTATTTCTGTGGTAGCTGGTTTTTGTAAATAGCGCTTTGTGGCACCGACCTCTAAGTAAGAGTCTAAAAAGTGTCCAGGATGTGTGGGGTCTGCAGAGATGTTAACTGCTCTTTTCCTGACCATAGACCTATACACGTCTTGGATGGAGGGAAGGTCAGCACTGATGATCCTCTCTGCAGACCTAATTGTTTGTTGTAGTTTGAGACCTCTCCTCTTTTGTGGATGAGCGAAGCCACACGGTGATGGAAGAATACAGGACAGTATGAATAATAACCATGTAGAAGATGACCAGTGCTTCTTGTGGAAGGTTGTACTTCTTGAATTGGTACAGTCTTTGCTGGGCCTTCTTGTAAACAGTGTCTTTGTGTTAGGACCATTTCAGCCCAGGGAAAGGGTGGTTCCAAGCGGAAGTGATCCACAGTAGACACAGTTTGTTGAGGATTGTGAGGGGAGTGAACTGGGGAGTGTTTTCAGAAGTCATCTCCACAGTCTTGAGCAGGTTAAGGTCCAGGTGGTCCTGACCACACCCGTGGACCAACCGATTCACCCCCTATCTTTATACACACTCCTCATTGTATTGGATCAGACCAATGACTGGTTTCATCTGTGCACTTAAGAGGTTTTACAGACGGGTCAGTTGAGATGCAGTCACTCATGTACAGCGAGAAGTGGGGAGAGAACACACCTGTAGGGGGCACCGGTGCTGATGGTTCTTGTGTGGGACATGATGATCCCCATCCTCACCTGCTGCTGCAGGTCAGTCTGGAAGCTAGTGATTCACTGACAGGTAGAGGCCAGTACTGTTAGCTGGGTGAGCTTCTGGTGGTTGAAAGCTAAGCTAAGGTCCACAAACAATATCCTGATGTAAGTCCCTGGGTGGTCGAGGTGGTGCAGGAGGAAGTGCAGTCCGAAGTTGACTGCCTTATCTGACATGTTTGCCTGGTAAGCAAATTGCAGGGAGTCCAGCTCCTGTGATCTGAAGGACCTGTGATGTCCTTCAGATGCTTCAACACCAGTCGCTGAAAGAATTTCATGACCACAGACATCAGCAGGACAGCTTTATAGTCATTGTTGTGTATTTTTGGGGACCGGATGATTGTGGAATGCTGGAAGCAGTAGGGTACTTACTACAGCCCTAAAGACTTGTTGAAGATCTGTGTGAAGATGGGGGACCAGTTGGTCAGTGGCGTCTTTCAGACAGAAGGGGGAAATACTATCAGGTTAATGGAGCTTTCCTAATCTTCTGACGCTGAAAAAACCTATTTACTTCTTCCCCACTGATCTTTAGTGGAGACAGGGTGTCAGAGGGGAGAGATGAGGAGGTTGTGGGTGGGAGATAAAGGTAGTCCTTTTGTGTGGGAGTGTGGTGTGAGTGGATGGGTTGGAGGTGTGAATGGCTTTTTTTCAAACCTGCAGAAGAAGCTGTTGAGATCGTCAGCCAGTCGAGGCATTATCACAGCATGGGGGTACGGGCTCCTGTAGCTAGCGATGTTGTTAAGGCTTTTCCAAACTGCTGCCGGGGTGTCAGCTGAAAAGCTGCTTTTAGGTTCTCAATGCAGGTTCTTTTAGCTGCGCTGATCTCCTTGGTCTTTTTGTTTCTTGCCTGCTTATACAGGGCCGGTCCTAACTGCTGTAAGCCTCTTCTTTGGTTCAACACAGCTTTCTCAGATGTAAAGTATATTGTGGTTTATTGTTGTAGGTGCAAAAGGTCTTGTTCTGCACATACGTGTCCTCACAAAAACTGATGTATGATGTCACAGTTTCAGCAAGTCTGTCCAGGTCAATGGCTAAAGCTGAAAAAACACTCCAGTCAGTGCAGTTGAGCAGTAACACTAACCACAGGCTTAGAGGTTTTCAGTTTTTGCCTGTAAGTTGGAATGAGATGGAGCAGACAGTGATCAGAGAATCCTAAAGCTGCTCTGGGAACTGTGCAGTATGCTTCTTTCAGACAGCAGTCTTGCAGTGGTGTCTCTGGTGAGACACTTTACTTGCTATTTGAATATTGGTTGTTCCTTTGAGCTGTATGTGTACATTCCTAACCGAATCTCTTGAAACTGTGTTTTGGTAAAGTGACTACACTCAATAGACCACGCTGATGTTGTATAATAGAGGAAAACTTTAAAGTTAAAATCACATAAAAAAAGAGACATTTTTTCTTCCTCACTGCCTGGCATTTAGTCAGACTAAAATTTTCTGCATTATGTCAGTGAGCATTAAACCAAATTAATTTTGGAAGAAGAATGAGACAAAAATATTTAGAGGTACTTTTTATAAAATTTTTAATATTTTTATTTCTTTAAACAAAATTAACCCTTCTTTCCATAATTCTATGATTGTGAACTTGTGGATATGTTATATTTTTATTTCTTTTTGTTTGAGAGAATCTGGGTGAAACTGCTTCTGCTACTGTGAAGATCATTTGCTGGGGCTGGTTCTGCAACTATAACAGAATGGACAAAGAGCAAGCCAGGTCTCACAACAACACATCTCACAATAGTTTCCCACAGTTTGTCTGTAAATATTTTCAAACCGCTCTATCCTTTAGAATAAGACCCTTCTTTGGTTATATTTTTAGTCGAGACCTAAAACATGCTTCCTTGTGTGACATCAAAATAAATCAGCTAGAACATCAGAAGGAGACTTGTGGACCACCACAAGTTTGGTTCATCTTTGGGTGCTAATTCCACATGCTAGAAGGTGCCACGTTCATCTGCTCTAACAATTGCATGCAAATATAAACATTATGTGAATATTCAGCCATTATAAGTTTCAGAAAGGAGATGGGTTTTCTGGAGATTAACATGTTTTGATCTTTAATGTAAATTAATCCCTTGACAAAAGCTTAAAACCTTATGAATATGCTTGGGGCTAGGGGATAAGAAGTGGTCATTATCCACAATGAAACAAGTCCTGTACTAAGATGGGATGACAGGGCCAGAGAGAAAGAAGTCATAGACTACAGACTACAAAGCACTGAGGAATATAAACCTTAATTTTTTTTAAGACTTGTTCAGGTGTTTAATAAAACTATAATTGAAATGTTTTGCCCTAATTATATGTTTCATTTAGACGAGAAAGGAGGAAACTTCCAAAAACGGGAACACCATCCCATCTGTGAAGTACGGTGGTGGCAGTATCATGTTCTTCTCAAAATAGATGGCATCATATGGAGAACCGAGACCTTTG
Source organism: Characodon lateralis (assembly GCA_036250325.1). Taxonomy (NCBI): domain Eukaryota; kingdom Metazoa; phylum Chordata; class Actinopteri; order Cyprinodontiformes; family Goodeidae; genus Characodon; species Characodon lateralis. The sequence goes on from JAHUTJ010060232.1 coordinate 3,459, forward strand.
GTTCTTCCTATGATAATAAAAAATATTCTACCAAATGCTAAGGAAATGTATATAAACTTCTGATTTTAAAATAGGATTCAAAACTCTCTCATTATTCTGTCATTTATCAAAGAGGAATAATTTAGGTAATCATAACAGGTCTTAAACATTTGTTGGGTAATCAAAATATTGGTTGTCTTTTTTGCAGTCTAACATCAGATATCAACTATGAGTTATGTAATGTTGTTGTAGCGGCTTTAGGGCCCCTTTGGAATGAAAAACAGAGCTCATATTTACTTTGGTAGCACATTATCACCTTTATAGGAGGTATGCACTTGTGTAGCTTTCATTATTTCTTCATAGTGATCTGGTTAGCTCACATTGTAATGAAATGAGAGACATGAGAGATTACAGTTCTCCTCTAGGCCTCCATCTGGAGGAAAAGGGAAAGAAAAAAAGCGGTGTTGAAGGATAGGGTTTGCTGTGTTTTGTTGAACAGATGGCATGCTGGGATTCAATGAACAGTAGGTAGTATTACTAGCAGCCTCAGTAGGAGTAGTAGTGGTTGTAAAAGGGGAGATAGCAGATATGGTATGCGTTGAAGGCGGATGCTAAAATTGTGCAGCTCTTTGGCAATGTTAGGCTCGACCTGCTAGGTAACCTGATATGGTTCTGAATTGTTTTTAGAAAAGGATGCTCCTTTTATTTAAACTCATTATGTATTAAAATCTGATTAATTATGATTAGAACTGTTTAATCAATTATTAATCTTGAGATGAGCCCCATCTATGCATGACAGGATTTCTCCTAAGCCTTTTATCTGGTTTTTATTTAAACTCAGAAAGTTGTATCATAATGCAAGCTGTGCGTTTAGTTTTGACGCATTTAACGAATAGAGCAAAGAAGCAAATCAAATGTTTCAGGACTTGACCTGCTGATTACCAATCAAAGTCAGTCTAGTGAAAATTATCCAATTCTGATTACCAGCTAATGGACTGGTGTATGTCTTCCTTTTAAGTCTGACTGTTGATTTTAGGTTTTTTGACATATCCACACTCATGAGTGTTGATAAGTCTTAAGACTTATCAACCATGTGCATTACAATGTGGTCAATATTATGAGTAAGTTATTGAACTGCACCAACTGCATTTGCGACAAACTTCGATCTATTTCATAACAACTTCATATGACAGACCATACAAAGTGGCACATACTTGTGGAGTATAAGCAAGATCATATAGGTTTTTCAAAATTGTTAACGTATAAAAATGTGAAAAGTATGTCTTGCATTTCGGTCCCGTTTACTCTGATACCCCTGAGTAACAACCAGTGCCTTCACTTTCCTTTAGGTGTAGCACAATCAAGAAGTAGTTCTCCTGTGTGTCACTTAATCTCAGTATAAATACAGCACTTAAAGGTCTAATGAACTGTTAATACATTAGTGAACAAAACAGCATCAGAAAAACTAAAAGGAAGTTTAAAGCAGAATTGGGTTCTGAAAAAACATTTAAAGCTTTAAACATCTTCCAGATTACTAATCAATCCACCACACAACAATGGAAAGTATATGGCAAAACTGCACACTTACCAGGCCATGATTCTCAAAGAGAGAGATGTTAGGCATGGAGAGCATTAAATGGAGAAGCAGACAAATTCAAATAAGATGATCGTTTCCACACAATGCCACAAAGTGGCCAACTAGCTATCTACAGTCATTGAATGTATCAGGGATGAGCAAGAAGCTGAGGACAGAGTCATCTGAGTATTTTCGCAGATGACAGGACTCTGACTTGTATTGGAAGTCTGAGGTGTACAAAGTAAAAATGAATGATGTGCGTACAATTCCCTGTGGTGCTCCTGTGCTGCAGGCCACCAGGTTTGACACACAACCCTTCAGCCTCACATACTATGGTCTGTTTGTTGGGTAGTCATTGATCCGGGTGATTGGGTGTCCACCGATTTTCTCCTTGTGTTTCTGACAAAGCAAATCAGGCTTAATTGTTTTAAATGAAGTGGAGGAATCAAGGAACATGTGCTGCGTGCTTTGTCGAGTTGACAGTAGGTTTGTACGGTTACATCTTCAACTCCAACTCTACAGTTGTAAGCAAACTGCAGAGAGTCCTGATATGTGCTTGTTTGCTTAATCAGGTGCGCCAACAGAAGTCTCTCCAGGACCTTTATGATGGGGGATAGCTGGGTCCTATGGCTTGCAGTTCATTCAGTTTGTTTGCCAATGATATCAGATGGCCCATTATGATTGATGGAAGAGATATTTTGAACTTCCTCCTTCTCTCTGTCCCTTTTGCCCCTGCTCTGTATCCACAACACCTATTTTCAACTCATCTGGGTAAAAAAAAACACCTTGTTGTTATGGTTATGTATCATAACAAATGTTCAAAAGTAAATAAAAAGTATGAGCAAAAATGGTTCCAGCTGCAAAGCATCCAAAACCAGAGTGAATAATCATCCAAAAACAGGCAATGTTTCAGCCCGAAAAGGGAGTAGAAAGTAACAGAGCTACTCCAACATGCTGCCACCTTGAGTGGCACAATTGTAGAAAACTTGAGGCTGTGGTGGAGGTGCAGTGCAACTCAGAACATACAGTAAGCGCTACAGTGGAATGATTTACATGTGTTTGAGCTATATTGCAAATAATGGTGGGCATACATTTTATTTTCTAAGTGTTGGAAGCTGGTAGGGACATACTTCATAAGACTTGCAGCAGTAGTTGTGTGCATTTGCAGAGCATGTTTTTCAGACTTTTATTTTAATAATGTGAGAAAAATTGCTTAGTATTTAATTTCAGGTTCACAATTTTGCCATGCTTAATGTGGGTGCATCACATAAAATTCCAAAAGAAACTGCAGGTTTGTGCTTGTGATGTGACAAAATAGGAAAGGGATCAAAAGATATGAACACTTCTGGAAGGCTCTGTATAATTGCATCTTTGAAACAAAAAATGTTGCAGCCCCATCAATAAGCATTAATTCCTGCTGTCATTTTGATGACACTACAGTCAGTCCTAGTACATATAGCATTGCACCTGAAGCAATGTTTGTAATGAGCAGTTTTACTCTCTCTGATCTGCCACCCTTTGACTCGAAAGTAATTACCTCATGAGGACCTTGATCACAGCAGGAAGCAAATTCTGTCTAATTTTTGTTTAGTCTGTGTGAATGTGCTTGTTGACTGTTTTGCCTTTGGTGGTAAAAAGCAAGGAAGACAGAACTCCTGAGGGACATGGGAGCAAGAAACTCTGACTGCTTGGAAGACATAGAGGGACCTGCTGTTTGATGTGTGCAAAGTGTTGCCTGTGATAGGGAAACCATGAAATGGGTGATTTCACAGTATCTCTGAAGGCTTGCTGCATAATAAAATGTTGTCACGAGGAGCTGATCGAGGAATGTGAAAAGTTGGGGAGGGCGGAGAGCGAGAGATGATGAGGTATTGGCAAAGGGGACAAATTGGAGAACTGATGTGGTGGGCTTTGGTAGGAGAAGGAAAGGTCACAAAACAATTGGCAAATAAGGAAAAAGCTTGGGAAAAGAATTTGCTGCATTATTGTTGCTTTTGGAATCTGCTTCCACAGCAAATAGTTTTTGAGTATTAAAATTAGATTTACATAGGAAGATCATGAATATACCTGCAATGTACTTTTGTCTTTTGTCCAAAGTGTCATGTGTCCAGCTTTTAAATGAAATCATAGACATATTACTTAACAAAAGAAGTTCCCTCTTAAAATGTTTGATTTATACAAATGTTTTGATTCAAACAAAAGTTTTTTTACTGTAGGGTACTCTGTACGGAGAGGGTACTGTTATTTCATACCAAGGTTTTAAAAAGTTACAGTTTTAGTCATTTCATTCATTTTTATTTATCTGTGGAGCTCCACAGCTTATGGATAATTGATGCTTTTGTATTTTTATATAAAACCTTTTAGATGTTGTTATACATTTTGTGTTTATATTTTTTGTGAAAATACCTTGATATTTTGATACTATGGCATTTTTACTCAGTCATCATACTGTAAGAATGTCTTACTGGCCTGTATGTATTTTGCACCCCGGAGAAATGTACCAAACTTATTAGAGCCCATTAAAAAAAAAAAATCTCCACATAAGAAAAATAGCAAGTATAAAGCATTGATATGGCCCAAAATGGCTTAGGAATGTAAGTGAAGTAATTTTAAATGTCACCCACTCTTAAAATTGTTTGTGTTACATCATTTATCTGTCACAACACCCACTTGTAATATTATAATTTTAATTATCCTTTATTATGTAAACTAATTATGTAATAGCCTTTCTAAATTTGATTTATCAAGGTACAAAGTATTTATTTTATGTTATTTGTTAATCTTTGTCCATTGATTCATCTTCTATACTGCTTATTCTATAGTGGGTCACAAGGGAGCTGGTGCCTATCTCCAGCAGTCTACGGGCGAGAGGCAGGGTACATGTTAATCTTTGTAAGAGTGGGAAATGTACATCTTCTTGTATATTGCTAAAACTGTTGTTTGCTATTAATCAAATAAATTGCAATGCATACCTTCTGCTTGTTGACAATGCATTTCCCTATGCTGTGGCTGTGTGCTTCCTGTTACTGTTGAATTACATACAAAATACAAAGAGGAGTTGCTGGAATCCACTGTAAATGATTGGAGACTCTAATTAATCAAAACATTTGTAGGAGGGCAAATAGAAAGTATTTGAAAGTTACTGCTGCCTGTGTGTGTTTTTTCTACTTTAACATTCCTTGAACTGAATAAATAAATTGTTGAAGACTCAGCAAAGCCTTAAGCCTTTTAGATGAGCGATCATCATATTTTGGCTTGGTTGCAGTTTCAGTGGTTCAATTCCGTCATTACTTTGACTTTAGTGAGCTTGGGGATAAGGTCAAGGAGAAAAATATACAATTGATACCACTCACAAACACACACACATGTAGTGTCTTGCTATTCTACCCTGGCCCAAACCCTAAACCCTAAACCTAACCTGAACTCAATTCATACCTTAGACCTAAACCTAACCATTAATCCAAATAACCAATGTTTCCTTGTGTGGACCGGGCAAAATGTCCACACAGTGTTCTAAACTTAGAAGTACATTTCATTTATAGCTTTTACAATTTTCTTAACAGCTCTTAACATTTGATTAAGAGATGCATTAAGTGGTGACCAAGTTTCAGCTACATGCTGCATGTTTGAGATTACCTCAGAAAAACAGGCGGGAAAAGGTTAAACCACAACATCTAATAAAGGCATCTCTTTCTTCATGTCTGATTCATTGTGCCCCAATCTCTCTGACATTCTCCAAGAATCATTCTAAAATAATAAACCAGGTCTGTATTGATTTTTGTGATGGTGCAGACAGATAGGAGTCTGACAGGGTTATGTTTGTCACTATAATAATGTGCTTATCAAAAGGAGGGTTTGTATTCATTCACTGAAGTGGTCTCTTACCCTTTTCTAACCTTTCTATTTAAGAAAAAAATTTATTATCCCTATTAGTCTTAGAACAAAGGGAAAATTTGTATAGTAGCTGCTATTATGACACCATGCCAGTAGCTGAAGCGCATTTGTGTTCATCTTCACAGTTCTGAAGGTGCTCATTAGCAGATGTAACAGGGAGCGGAAGTGTTTAGGCAAAGAAGTTTCTTCACGCTGTCTTCTCTGTTGCTAAAATAAATGTGTTGCTTGGGCCCTGCCAACGCTTTTTCAGCAGGTCTCCTTCTCATGTTCTCGCTAATATTTTGTTATGTGTTTTTTTTTTTTTTTCTTTCACCTCATCTTCCATTCCCTCATCATCATTTGCAAAACTCTCCCAATCTTCTCTCACCTTTTTTTTCTTTTCTCCATTTCGTCTCCAAACTCTTATATTAAAACTACTGTTGAGAAGCAGCGATCAGAGATTTGGTGTAACAATATTTGGTATTACACAGTAGCAACTTTGTTATACAGATACGGATTTTAATCCCTTCTAATTTTTATGCTTTCTATATATATTGAAACGTGAACTCTTTTCACAATAACATTTTTATAGTAAAAAAAAACAGTCCTAACAATTGTTTCTACACAGTGTTGCTGTCAGTGTGACCTGCTAACCTGTAAATAAAAGCATTCGTTGAATAGGAAAAGATCGGATCCAGTCGATTCTGAACTTTAGCCTATTGCTCCATCCAACTCTTATTAAAGTTAAATAGATATTAAGATGGTTGTGTTCCAATTTTTGGTAAAAGGTAATAGAGTAAAGCAGGAAAAAGAAAACACATTGGCCATAAAATATATCTATTAGCATTACTGTGATACTTATAGTACTTATAGTATGAATCAGCAGTTATTAGAGTATTATTTGTTGCCTGCGACCGTGGTTAAACTTATTTATTCTGCATTGACAATGTCATGTTAGGTTTATTTTTTAAACCTAAAATCTTTTATTCATTAATTAACAGTCTGGAAACCCTCATGTGGCATCCTCTATTCAAGCCTTTTGATTTACACAGCATTGAAAACTGCATCTATTTTGGAGGATTTAAAGTTTTTGGTGTATTGTTAACCAAAATGCTGCAGGGAAAATAACCCTTCTCTGTCACCACTGAATCCCTGCCTTAATACTATTTATGCAGTGAAAGTGTGTGTGCATGTGATTTAGTCTCTAGTTTCAGGCTTTTAAGATGTTGCAGATAACACTTCTGTGCAACCATCCACGTAGGATTTAGTTACTGTGTTCATAACAATGACTTGTTCCCTGTGGAGTTCTGCAGAGGCTATTGAAACCCAAAGGCTGTTTAGCATTTGTGCAGAAGACGGACACTGGCACGTGCACACGTACAGACGCACGCGCACACGTTCACACTTGTACGCCATCAAGATGTTGCCTAAAGGGAGCATTTTGCCTGGTTAAAAGCTCTTTATGTGTCAGAGACTCTCCAAATGTCCCTCTGAGAGATGGCCTAACAGCTCAGGTTACAACAGAATGGCTCTGAGATTGATGGAAACTCACACAACTTAGCTGACTTGGCCTCAAAGTAGAAAGAATACATTTACTCAAATGTAGTAATTGAAGGTAAAACTTAATGGAAAAATGTAACATTTAATCTAAATTGACAATTTTTGTTATTTTTTGGCTGTCCTAGAATGTTTGCGGGTTGCTAAATTTTAGCTTCAGGAGACCGTCTCACCTGGATTTGAGCAGGTGCTGAATTGACTTTCTGGCCTCATCAAAATGCACCTGGTTAATTGCGAGATATAAAGGGATTACATAATTGGATACAGGTGTACACAGCTCGTAAACGTCCTTAAGTGGCAGATCTGTTTTCAGAACCAATATCTCTGCTTAAATTAGAACTCAGTGGACCAAGGAGGAAAAGCTCAAATGATTCTAAATTGCAGGAGATTTGGGGAAGAAAATTGAAGGAAAAACACAAAGCAGATCCGTCCTGTTACTATGAATATTGTAGCTTCACACTGAAGGCATCAAAACTATGAATTCACACGTGGAATTATATACTGAACAAAAAAGTGTGAAACAACTGAAAATATGTCTTATATTCTAGGTTCTTCAAAGTAGCCACCTTTTGCTTTGATTACTGCTCCGCACACTCTTGGCATTCTGTTG
>JAHUTJ010060233.1:0-11047 GCA_036250325.1 Characodon lateralis
CACTGTGCAGGACTTGTATATGTCATTCCCAAGACGAATTGACGCTGTATTGGCCGCAAAAGGAGGCCCTACACCATACTAATAAATTATTGTGGTCTAAAACCAGGTGTTTCAGTTTCATTGTCCTTCCCCTGTATATTATAAATGACAAAAATCTTTTTAAATGTACATACAGTATATATACACAACTGAAAGTCAGAACGTCAAAGAAGATAAGACGATAATGTGAGATCAGTCCAAGTATGCATGGTGTTGTTCTGGAACTCTGGCTGTCAAGTGTGCATCAGAGAAACAGCCTGGGGGAAGAAACTGTCTCTGTGGCAGTTGGTTTTAGTAGACAGCGCTCTGTAGCACCGACCTGATGATAAAAGTCTAAACAGTTTGTGTGCAGGGTGTGTGGGGTTGGCAGAGATTTTAGCTGCCCTTTTCCTGACCCTGAACCTGTATAGGTCCTGGATAGAGGGAAGGTCAGCCCTGATGATTCGTTGCAGTCTGGATCTGTCCTGTTTTGTGGATGAGCCAAACCACACTAAGATGGAGGAAGACAGGACAGACTTAAAATTGTGCAATGCAGTAGATTACCAGGTTGTACTTCTTGACTTGCTTCAGGAAGTACAGACTCTGCTGGGCCTTCTTCCAAACATTGTCTATGTGTGAGGTCTCAAGAAATGGTGGTTCCTAGGAACCGGAAGTGGTCCACAGTATTGTATTCGGTGTTGTTGAGAATGGTGAGGGGGGTTGGGGGTGGCTTTCTCCAAAAGTCCACCATCCTCTCCACAGTCTTGAGTGGGTTAAAGATGCACTGGTATTAGATGGAGGATGGATTTGGATTTAGAAAACCAATAGAAATGGTCCAGCTGCTTTAACACATAAATAGCTCTAAATGGTTGTCTTTTTATTTTTGTTAGCCAATTTACAAAGGTAAGATGATTAAAATGTTGAATATCTGAGGTTAATAAGACACTAATGTGATAGCTGACTGTTACATAGGTCTTACAGATTTATCGCACTGCCAAAAATACTTTATCAACAAGTCTCCCTTATAAACTAAATCTGAAGCACAAAAATTAATGACAAATTTTGTGAAAGTATCAACTCGTTTTACATGACTTTAACATAAAGTTGTCTTTTTGGTTTTTAGATTTGAACCAAATGACATTTAAAGCACAATCAGGTTCAAATCTATAAGACCAGAGTTACGGCAACATAAAACAAGCCTTCCTCATCTCTGGCAGTAATTTTGCCTTCTAAATTTAGAAATAAATAAATTCTGAGCAAGCATAGCTTCTTGTTCTAAATTAAAATAGATTGGCATATAAAATACAGATTTATTTTCTGCACTCTAGTAAGGTCATGGTTTTCAACCATAATTCAAGCTGTTTACCATCAAGCTTTTTCATTAGATTTAATCTGAAATTGGTGTCTCTATCCTTTGCTGCATTATTCACTAGCAGTAATAACTACTAGACTACATGACTGTTCAAATTCTTGCAATTTAAGTTAAGCAATGTTTTATAAAGCTTTGACATGGTTATAACAATTTCAGCTGATTCTAAGAACTGTAAGAACATCAAAAAGTATTTTTTTCCCTTTCCTTTCATGAGCAGTGATAAATTGTTTATATAATTGATGACTATTTTGATTAGGCAATAAAATGTTACTGTTTAAAAAGACTCCATCATCTAATTTAAAGTGCTTTTAATAAGATAGAAGAGATAGTGCCTGAGTGGTGGCAGTTTTGTCTGGCTGTATGAAGCACAGAGTAACACTGCACTCCGTCTCCCCCAAAAGTTGCTGCACACTGCTGTTCAGCTGGCTGAAACTAGGCTGTTGAGACATTCCAGCTTTTACAGGAATGAGTAATTTGACTATTTTGAAAAATGTTGTGATAATTATGGAAGGTCATAGTCTGGAACCTAAAGTAGCACTAACCATCATTGCTTTTAAGTCATGGCATTTTAAAACTACACTTACAAGCTATGAGGGCCTGTCTGTAAGGCAACCAACCGGAGGTTCTACTTGAGAAGATAGCTAAAGCTCTTTTTGCTAAAGTTTATGTCAAAATCTAAATAAATGTAAGAATGGTAGGAATATCTGTTATTTTTGTACTGTAAAACAGATCAGATTACGGTATACATTGTTCTAGATTTTGTTTAAAATATAATAAAACCATGATTTTATACCATCAGCCTGGCCCATAACGCCCATCTTGTTACCAACTATTTTTGAGCCATAATAAAATTCAACTTAATCTTGATGTGAAATGGCTTTATATTTCACCAGATTATCATTTTTACCTAAAACTGAGGACAAAGGATTTTAAACTCCCCTATTCATACTTTCCAAAGACCAAATGTTATCCCTGAAATGAAAACATTTAAACTATACTTATAGAGTTTACAGCAAGCTCGCTTAGCAATCTGCCAGCAACTTGACAGCTCTGCACCACTTTACGGAAGTAGGATATCAAAATTAACAAAGAATCTGTAGTTTCTTTGCTTTGATTTATTATTTTACCTTTGAAAGCCATGTTTCTTTTCTTATAGAATACAGATGCATGACACAACTCCACAATATACCGCTCACATCATAGGTGGGTCGATTCCCATTTCTGTCTTAAAATCACGTATTCTATTCTTGTTTTTCTTCAATTTGATTTTAATTTGAATTATGTGGGAGTGCTAGTTTGGCAGCTATTGTACTGTATTTAGTCTCTATGGAAACAAACAGCACGGTATGTGACCTGTTTTGTGTTATTACAATGACAAGATTAGAAAAACACATTATCATAGAAAGGAGGCACTAAGCAGAGAACAAATCTCATTTTCACCTAATAAGCATGCTTGGTGCCTGTAATCTGCCAGCATTGAATCGACCACAACCTCTTGACCTTTTTTTTGACAATGCTTCACAAACTCCCACAAGCCTGTAATTTATTGAAAAGCCTGAGTTATAACAGTGTCATTGTTTTTCTAGCTGCTTTGACACACATGCAGAAATACACTCAAGAAACAGGAAAGTTTATTATGAACTATTTTAAATGCTAGAGAACAAGGAACTCACCGCTGTATGGAGAAAGGATCAATGGTAATTAGCAGAAATAATTCTGGGTTGTTGATCTTGATATATATTGCTTACAGGTGGTGACTTGGATATCCGCCAGGGGGGGGGAGAAAGGTGGATGGAAACTCCGGGAGTGTGTCAGGTAAGTGAATGGTCCAGGTAATCCTGTCTTACTTGCACTTGAGGTTGAGGTGGCACCAGGTGGGTGATCTTGGAGGGGAGCACGGTGGAGGGTGAGCCAGGTTCGTTCGCAGGAAGTCTGAGGAGCCTTGTAACCAGAATGCAGCCAACTGAGAAGATAATCCGTGAAGTTCTCTTGCAAAGAGAGGATCTGGGTTTTCTGCATAAGCAGACTGGATATAGAAGCTTGGGACTGGAGGTAACCTGGGAAGGAGGACACAAGAAGGTAAGTAGTCAGAATAATCACAAAGAGATTTGTCTTGGCCAGCTAGAGTTACCACTGCAGGTTAACACTCAGGCACTGGAGTGTTGGCAGCATTGGATTCTTATGCTCCTCTCCTGATGAGGCTGATGGAGAACACCTGTGGAGTAGTAGTAGTTGGCAAAAACAGGTGAACAGAAAAACTCAGAGAACTCCGACAAACAGAAGGATATTGCCACTTTCTAAATTAGCGCACAGATTTAAATCTTTGTTGTTTAGATCTGTTGGGATAATCCATATTTTAATTTTTAGCTTGTTTTACTTTTGATTAATGTCAGCATGAATAAGTAGTAAAATAAATGTTCTGCTTAGAATTACGGGAGCCCAATTACATCATTGCTTGTAGGGTATAAGCTGATGCACTGTGATTGTTGAAGGCGCTGACAATACAAGGAGGAACAAAAGGTCTTTGTGTGCCATTGGAAACACATACATCTCTTGTATTCTGTACACGTTTGCCCTGCATCCCTAAGGCCCTAATTGCCTTCTATTTGTTTAACATGATGAAATATGCTAATCGATCAAGCAGTGTTGTGATAAAAATTAGCCAAACTCCAAAAATATATTAGCAGCTCTTTGCACTGAGTGGTCCCCTGGTAAATGAAACAGTGATGCAAGCCAGTTGTATTAAACAACCTACAGTGGGGAGAACAAGTATTTGATACACTGCCGATTTTGCAGGTTTTCCCACTTGCAAAGCATGTAAAGGTCTTTCATTTTTATCATAGATACTCTTCAGCTGTGAGTGACAGAATCCCATTGTGTGATTTTTACATAATTTATTTGCATTTTATTGCATGCCATAAGTATTTGACATGTCTGAAAAACAAAACTTAATATTTGGTACAGAAACCTTTGTTTGCAATAACAGATATCAGATATCTCCTGTTGTTCTTGACAAGGTTTGCACACACTGCAGCAGGGATTTTGGACCACTCCTCCAAACAGATCTTCTTCAGATCCTTTAGGTTTCGGGGCGGTCGCTGGAGAGGACAGTCTCCAGACCTGAACCCAATCGAAATCTTTGGACAGAGCTGAAGGTCCGTCCAAAGATTTTCGATTGGGTTCACGTCTGGAGACTGGCTAGGCCACTCCATGACCTTGAGATGTTTCTTACTGAGCCACTCCTTAGTTAGCATGCTGGAAGACACAGCCATGACCCTTCTTCAATGCCCTTACTGAGGGAAGGAGGTTGCTGGCTAAGATCTCCTGATACATGGCCCCATCCATCCTCCCCTCAATACGGTGCAGTCGTCCTGTCCCCTTTGCAGAAAAGCATCCCCAAAGAATGATGTTTCCACCTCCATGCTTCACGGTAGGAATGGTGATCTTGGGGTTGTACTCATCCTTATTCTTCCTCCAAACACGACGAGTAGAGTTTAGACCAAAAAGCTCTATTTTTGTCTCATCAGATCACATGACCTTCTCCCATTCCTCCTTTGGATTATCCAGATGGTCATTGGCAAACTTCAGATGGGCCTGGACATGCGCTGGCTTGAGCAAAGGGACCTTGCATGCACTGCATGATTTTAATCCATGGCGGCATAGTGTGTTACTGTTGGTCTTCTTTGAGACTGTGGTCCTAGCTCTCCTCAGGTCATTGACTAGGTCCTGCCATGTAGTTCTGGGCTGATCCCTCACCTTCCTTATGATCATTGATGCCCCATAAGATGAGATCTTGCATGGAGCCCCACACTGAGGGAGATTGAGCATCATCTTGAAATTCTTCCATTTTCTTATAATGGCACCAACAGTGGTTGCTTTCCCACCAAGCTGCTTGGCTATTTTCCTGTAGCTCATCCCAGCCTTGTGCAGGTCTACTATTTTATACCTGATGTCCTTACACAGCTCACTGGTCTTGGCCATTGTGGAAAAGTTGGAGTTTATTTGATTTGAGTGTGTGGACAGGTGTCTTTTATACAGATGAGGAGTTCAAACAGGTGCAGTTAATACAGGTACTGAGTGGAGAACAGGAGGGCTTCTTAAAGAAGAACTAACAGGCCTGTGAGAGCTGGGATTCTTACTGGTTGTTAGGTGGTCAAATATTTATGTCATGCAATAAATTGCAAATTTATTCCTTAAAAATCACATTATCTGATTTTCTGGATTTTTGTTTTAGATTCCATCACTCACAGTCAAAGAGTACACTGGGGAAACCTGCAAAATTGTCAGTCTATCAAATACTTGTTCTCCCCAGTGTATGTTGTAAACCCCAGAATTATTGTTTTTTATATAATGACCAGATCTGAACAGCTGAATTTTCCAAAGCAAGTCTGGGCATCAGACATTACTTCAAGGGTATGTTTTTCATCGTTGTGATTGCAAAGTGGTTACTGCGTTTGAAATTGCCTCCCTTTTGTTATTTTACAAAGGCAAGTGAGGCAGCAGCATGAGTCTGAGGCTCCATGAATCAACTGGGGTCTGTGAAGTGCTCCTGGTTGTTTTGACACAGGTTCATAATACAGATGGCACATAACTCAAACATAAGCATAAGTACCCTGCCCCTTCTGTATGCCTCATGCTATCCTAGGCTTTCATGTCCTTTGCCAAATTTTTGATTGGTCCTATCAAGTAAGCAAAGAAGGCTTGTTGACTTCTACGTCAGCGAATAAATATTTTACTCAGAGTACCTTCGTGTTGAGAATCTGAGCAATACATGAAAGATGTCTCATTGCTTGAGATAGTAAACAGTTTGCAGGTCTGTGGCAAGAAGGTGAAGCTGTGACAGGCCTGACCTAGTTCTCTCATGCAACTTACTCGTTAGAAGCAATTCCTGCTTTTAACACTGTTTATTTTGGTTTAATATCTCCATCTGAATATAAATGCAGTCGAATTGTACCCTGAAATCAGAGGACAATTATAGGCTGTGAACTGATTCTGTTTAGAGACTGCTAAACTGACCTTACAAGTGACTGAGAGTCCCACACACAAATATACAGAACAGGCATTAAACGGAATGGAAGAATTCACTGGAGCCTGCTAATGCAAGAACAAGTTCAAGCAACCTGCAAAACCCGATGATACATTGCTCTTTAAATTAGAGGCCTTGCCTCTGCGCACAACTGGAGGAGGTCTTGTCAGTCACCTCCAAATAACAGGTATTTTGTTCCAACACCGTGGAACGACACCAGGTTTCTATCTGACACCGACATTAAGGTCAAGCTACTGCACAGCCACTAAAGCACTGTTTATAAGGATGAAGAATTAAAGGAAAAATGGGTGGGAAAGTTGGGAGATAGAAAAATAGAGGGAGATATTTTACAGAGCTGAAGTTTGGCTCTATGGAGGAGTCCCAAGCATTCTTACGCTTCTTAAACTTAGACATACCCATATATTTGCATATTCTTGCTGTGGGGTAGGGGTGTTCAAGTTGTTTCTCTGAGGGGGGCAGATTCTCTGGGGCCACAAAATGGGAATTTTCAGGAGGACAATTAAAACAAATGGGAAAACATGGGTAAGTTGACATCAAAGGTGATAATATTTGGTACATTGTATGGATTTGGATTATCTGAGTCACTCACTAAAGTGATCCAGTTCACTTGAATTAGTATTGAACAAACCCCTGAGAGTCCGTAGTGTTTCTAATCAGTCCGCTGTCTTTCTGTTAGTCCACTTATTCACCTTATGTATGAAGCAGCATCTGGCATTATCACTCATAGGATCTGGTTTAATGGAGACCTCAGACTCATGATTCCTGATCCATCCTGAAGATCCAAATCACCCTCCTTAACCATGAACTGATTGGCTCTAGTTAACAGTTAAAAATACCCAACTAATTAAAAGTTGTGGTTCTAGCATATGTGATGTGTAAAATGTCCTTCATTAACTACCTGTTTAGAGATAGAAATAACTTTATAGAACATATATATATTTTTTTACATGCAACAAGTACGCCTGAGCAAAGGACATTTAATAATAAACATTGATTCTGCTTTGATTAAAAATTAGCCACTATAGAATTTGCAGAATACATTTTTTGTTAGTCTCTTGACAGTAAAATCAGAGAGCATGGGGCCCCTTTTTCTCAAGAGATCGCCTGTTTACCTTCTTCAGAAATATTTCTCTCCAACTTTGTTGAAAATAGTCTATACTATATTTTTGTGGCTACACTACCACAAAGATGTTCCCAAAATGTCAAATGTCAGTTAAATGTCAACTTTCCATGAGGTCCACAGAGAAGCAAAGGTACATTTATTTTGGCAGTGCTTGAATAGAAAACACCTTGGAAGCCAACTGCCAAATTTGGTTCAGCTTTACCACAAATTTATGTATGCTGGCAAAATGTGTCACTTTTCTTTCATGAATCCAAATTTCTCCTCTTACAAGCCCAACTTCATTGAATTAACGATATATATAAAACATTGGTGCTTGATGAAAAGTGAGTGTGCAGGAACATGTGTATGGATCAAAAACTCAGAAGCAAATTTTTATCCAAAATTCTTTTAAAACTTTTTGTTTTGGTCTGAATAAAAGCATCAAATTAACATGGAAGAGATGTCTGGCTCCTGGCATAAAGCTGAAGGAGTTTTTAGAATCATTACACCTCAAAAGGACAATTATAAGGATATTTAAACTTCTTTATGCACAAATCCTTGTAAATTTGGGTTTCTGGTAAGACAAATGATTCATCATTGATTAAAATAATCTGAGCTATTAAACACAACTGCAATAAAAAGAAGACAGCAAAAATAATCTTGCATTCAAAACACGTCAGATATGAAGAAGTGAATGCCTCAGCATGTCTAAAGTGATATTATTCATAAGCAGCAGGGTGTAGCTTAGTGCCATTAAGGCATTATGCAGACTTAATTTAGCATGAATTGGTTTTTGCATTATAAAAAATTTAAATTAGTATAAATTAACAGTCATAGCCCCGGTGGGGAAGACGGGCCGTGAGATACAGTTCTGTTTGGCGGTACATTAAACACAGCTGAGAAAAAAAAAAAAAAAACCAGCTGTGAAATATGATGCCCCAAGTTCAAAGCAACTTCAATCAGGATACATTTCTCTGCTAGATGAATAATTGAGCAACAGCCTGAACAGCCTTGAAGCTTTGCACTTTTTTTGTGACAGTTTTTGCATGAATAAAACCCTGTTTTGCCTGCAGAACTGTCTGCTGCGCAGGAATACGACGCTGTGTAGTAACATGGAGATTGTTCTAGGTATCTTCCCTTTTAGCTACTCCTTTTGTGTTCCCTGCCCCTGCATATTTAATTCTACTCATCTCTCTCCATCTTAAGCTCTCATGTACTTCTGTGCTTTGCTTTCGCTGCTCGCCCTTTCTCTCTGATTACCCTGTTATTATACTCTGTCTCTGCTTTTCAGCCTGAAGGGCCTCTCTGAAAGGCCAGTAATGAACCGGTTTCCTCCTGGAGAGCCAGTTACAAGAATTAGAATAAATACAATCCAGGGGATCTGTCCAACTCAACTTAGGCTGTTTTACCAAATGATCATATGTGGAGGTGTGAAATGAGGAAAAATGAAGCAAAATTAAGTTAAAAAACTTACATGTGCATAATTTTATATGATTTCAGCATCATCAAAAGTTTTAAAGAAGAATTTATTAACTTTTTTGAGAAACATTTGCATAGCTGCTTGTTATTGGCTACATCAAGGATTTGAGAGGAAAATATTGGTGTCAAGTATAAAACTTGATACTATATAAAAAAAACATTTTCACTACTGCTGGAATAATAAAGGCATAAACGTTCTCATAGATAATTGAAAGTGCTTTACATGATAAAGAAAATACTTTCCATAACAGTGAAGGAATGCGGCAAGTTCCTAAAAAATTAATTATTAACAGCATCTCATGCTATATGGCTTTTCTGACCTTTTGAATTTTTTTTCTGATTCCTCATAAATTTCAGTGTTGGTCTTTAAGATGTTTTACCAAGTTTAATGTTTTGCCTGGCTTCGTTACCACCATTCTATAGTGGTGCTTATTGACATCCTTCGGCTTTTCGCCTTCATCTGCATCACAAAGACAACACTGTAAAACAATGCCTTTATTTTAGCCTTCCTAGCTAAAGAGGGCACCAGATCTCTGTAAGACTCTCGGCCATCATTGTTTAAATGTGCCACTGCAGGAGATGGGAGGAGGTACGTTTCTGTTTGTCTACAGCATTGCGGATCAAAGTTTTGTGACATCTTGAAAAGATAAAAATGACACTGCTTGCATTGATTTTGATGTAAACATTTGCATAGCTGCTTGTTATTGGCTACATCAAGGATTTAAGAGGAAAATATTGGTGTCAAGTATAAAACTTGATACTATATAAAAAAAACATTTTCACTACTGCTGGAATAATAAAGGCATAAACGTTCTCATAGATAATTGAAAGTGCTTTACATGATAAAGAAAATACTTTCCATAACAGTGAAGGAATGCGGCAAGTTCCTAAAAAATTAATTATTAACAGCATCTCATGCTATATGGCTTTTCTGACCTTTTGAATTTTTTTTCTGATTCCTCATAAATTTCAGTGTTGGTCTTTAAGATGTTTTACCAAGTTTAATGTTTTGCCTGGCTTCGTTACCACCATTCTATAGTGGTGCTTATTGACATCCTTCGGCTTTTCGCCTTCATCTGCATCACAAAGACAACACTGTAAAACAATGCCTTTATTTTAGCCTTCCTAGCTAAAGAGGGCACCAGATCTCTGTAAGACTCTCGGCCATCATTGTTTAAATGTGCCACTGCAGGAGATGGGAGGAGGTACGTTTCTGTTTGTCTACAGCATTGCGGATCAAAGTTTTGTGACATCTTGAAAAGATAAAAATGACACTGCTTGCATTGATTTTGATGTAAATTAGCTTCTTCAAAACAAATGTATTTTAAGTCAAGTCAAATTTATTTATATAGCGCTTTTCAGCAACAAGGCACTCAAGGTGCTGTGCATAAGGAAAAACATTACAATGATACAGAAAATCAAACAATAGAGGTATTAAAATAAAGAGAATAGAATGATGGATAAGAAAAGGAAAGGAAAATTGGACTGAAAACTTAACTAATAATGTTTACATAACACATTCAAAGGCCACTCTAAACAAATACGTTTTTAATCTTGATTTAAAGCAACTTAGGGTTTTGGCGCTTTTACAGTTTTCTGGCAGTTTATTCCAGATTAGTGGAGCATAAGAACTAAATGCTGCTTCTCCATGTTTGGTTCTGGTTCTGGGTATGCAGAGTAGATTTGAGCCAGAAGACCTGAGAGGTCTGGGTGGTTGATGCACTGAATACAAGTCTGTAATGTATTTTGGTGCTAAGCCATTCAGTGATTTATAGACTAACAGAAGTATTTTAAAGTCTATTCTCTGAGCTACAGGGAGCCAGTGTAGGGACTTTAGAACCGGGGTGATGTGTTCCACTTTCTTGGTTCTAGTGAGGACGTGGGCAGCAGCGTTCTGGATCAACTGTAGCTGTCTGATTGACTTTTTAGGCTGACCTGTGAAGACACCATTGCAGTAATCAATTCTACTAAAGATGAATGCATGAATTAGTTTTTCAAGGTCCTGCTGAGACATTAGTCCTTTAATCCT
>JAHUTJ010060234.1:0-11043 GCA_036250325.1 Characodon lateralis
ATTCCACATGTGTTAATTCATAGTTTTGATGCCTTCAGTGTGAAGCTACAATATTCATAGTCATGAAAATAAAGACAACTCTTTGAATGAGAAGGTGTGTCCAAACTTTTGGTCTGTGCTGTACTTATATCTTCAGTATGCACAGTCATAACATCAGGACTAGCCTCTCAAGAAATGATTTATTGTCTCTACACATGGGTACAAATGATGGGTTCCAAGATGATTAACAGGGCAGAAATGCAGAATAACACATTTTTGGTGTGGCCTACATCATTATTTTTGGCTTTTCAAATGCTGTTTCTTATCTTTGCTTGTGTCTACTGGCTAATCTCACATCTTTAAGCCCAAATAAAACAGCTTGAATATTTGTTTGAGCTGGCGATGCTACACAGACACAATGTAGTCTACAAGCTGGCACAGCTATATTTTAAAGGGTCATGAGACAAAATGTAAATTTGTCAAATAGGTCTGAGTAGCAAACACAACACAATTAGGGCAGGGATACAGATGAGGGTTATTCTGGGGCAACTTAATAACTTTTTGCAAATTTGTACCAAGATAAATTATGCCATGATTTATATAAAGCTTAGACTGTTGGCTGAAAATCTTTGACAATAATAACTATTGTTTTTTTTGTTTTTTTTATCATTATAGTATGTTTTATAATGTATTCCTGCAGTTGAATACTGTGGCCTCAAGAATGGCTTCTTTTAAAACAACATGTAAATCTCTGAAAGCCTCAGATCCTGCTGCGAGTCCCGCCTCAGCCTGTCAACTGTCTCCATCCAGGAAAAAGTATAGCAATGGGAGTCGGATGCCCTCTTGCTTTTTAAAAAGCATGCCACACAGCACTTTCATCTAAAACATGTGGGTTAGAGAACAATTTTGTGCCTGTTTAGTTTGATTAATCTGAAAGCAATCTTGTTGTCATCTCAAAAGGCCTGGATATCATCTGTGTTTAAGGTCTAAGTCATAAGTAAAAGCAGTTCCTTACAAAAGAGTCTTGTAAATTCCCACAGGCTCCATTTTTGATGGTCATTCTACCCCTTTTTAGTGTTTTGTCAATGATCTTCTTCTTCACCTGGTATATTTTTCTGCTAGACAGCTAACTTTGTCAGTTAACCATGTGATCTCCCAGTTACATTCCTCATCACGCCTATGTATTTGCCAAATAAATAAATCCATTAAACTGTGTTTCTCTAGATCTTGTTCCTTGGTGCAAATAAGTCAAGATCATAGTTAAAAGTTGGCAGTTTTTACAACTAAAATATCCTAAGTATCTAAAACAGAAAGTTGCGTTGTTTGGCATGTTGAATTTATCTCAAAGGCATCTCAGGTTTTATAATGATACCCAATAATCATAATCATACCCAACTTAACCATTTTCTACCAGCTTTGTGGAATTTCTGATTGTTGTGCACAGTATCCAGCCTAATTACAAAATGTTCTAGCAACATGTTCACTAATAGTGTATGGGCGCAAATTTATGGAAGGAGAGGAGGATATGCAAATGTAATCCTTTACCACCTGTAACGTGATTTACTAAACCTGAAACATATTGTGGGTATTTGACAAACAACACTGAACATTAACAGCCACCAGAGACCAGAAAAACATTATAGAGCCACAGGGACGTGGAAGAAAAAAACAAATACTAAAAAAAACTGTCTTGTGCGCAAGACAGATTATTTATTTATTTTGCACCCTCAATGTTACATTACAACAATGCACGAAGAACATTCATGTTGTATTAAATTATTATTGGCCTACCTTGGTTTGCAATGTTTGGGTCAAATGGTAAATGGCCTGTACTTGCATAGCACTTCATCTAGTCTAGACCTACTGTTGTGATGACATTACTTGATGCTTGAATGTGTACTTATTTATGATTTTTGGGTAAGGAAAATAAAATAAATGCAGATCATAAAAAAATTAATTAAAATGTCATGATTCTTCAGTGAGTAGGTGTTTGAGTTTTGGGTTTCTTTATGGATCTGTTTCCTCTCTGTTGTTCTTTAATTGCTGTCATTTTAGTTAATTAATTGTTTAGGTTCATGGTTCATTCTTGTGTTTAGATATTTGTTACTTTCCTGGACTCATCTGAGTTAATTACCCCCCGCTCCTTTAGTTACTCTAATCTTCCTGCTTCCAGCTGCTCCACATTTTATCTGATTAGCTCTTCTTGTTCATTGGTCATTTCTCCACCCTACCTATATATTTAAACTGCCTGTCCACCTTTCGACGCTCCAGCTCCTCTCCTACATGACTGTCTCAAACAAAACCAACATGACATCTTTACAAAGCCTTAAAGCACAAATACTTAAAAAATGTAACATGCAAGTACATCTGTAGTGAAACACCAAAAAATGCTTTGTGAAATCTAAAATAAAAGCTAACGGTACAGGTACAGTGGAACTGTACCTGTACCGTTAGGTACTGCCTTCAAATGTATCAAATTGATTACAAGCATGAAGTTGCATATTTTTAGTAAGTTACCTCAAATTTTACATGGTTTAATCTTACATGATTTAAATTGGCTAAAATTACATTACGATTGACGAGAACTCCAGAAGTACTTTGGCTTTATCTAAAAACGGAAGAAAACCACTAATCATGAGTTGTATCTTCCTCTGTTTTCTCATATCTTTTTCCCCTCTGGCCAATGCATCAGTCTACTTTATGTTTCATCCTCAAAATGAAAGAGGACAACCCCTTCATAACAATTCACATTTCAAATCATCAATGGGTAGACGGCTGCTCTCTTGCTACATATATAATTTTCCTTCTCTTTTCCCCTTTCATATACGAGTGCGGTATTTCTGGTCCAAATGAAAGTTTGGCCTCTGGGCAGGCACATAAAGAGCATGTTCCAGGTGGATGAGGAAATACTGCTGGGTTTGAATGGGGTCAGGGGTGAGGAGTTCAACTCTTTCAATAAATCACAGCAAGATGTTGTGACAACTGAGAGAAGAAGTGTGGGCTGTATAAAATATGTCTTTCGAGAACAGACACTGGGGCCCCGGATCATAGAAATGTATATATTTATGAGCTTTTCACTTAGCAGCTTTACAGGCAGTTAGTTATCCAAAGTGGCTGACAGGTTTATCTTCCATTTATCCCTATTTAAGGGGGAAGGGGTATGCTGATGACATATTACAGATGCTCCTGACTTCTTATCTTTCAGGGTAAATGTTTTTCAGCTTTATCTGAGCTGAGTTTGCGATTGTAAATATCAACAAAACTAAGACTAAAGACTCCAAAGAAAAACATCTCAGGTTTGTTTGCTGCACTGCAATCCTTATAATGCTCCTGTGTTATATATCTTTGAAAGGGTTGTCCTCTGACATTTGGTGGCTGTCTAATAATTTCAGAGACTTGTAGTAATAAATTCATAGTGGCTTGTAAAATAATTTATACCCTTTATACTTTTCACCAATTTGCTACATTACAACCAAAAAATTCAATAGCTTATGTTTATAATGTGTATGATAGACCAACACAAAGTAGATCATTTGAAGTGGAAGGAAATGTTTACCAATAAAAACTGGAAATAATAGCCGCCCTAAGTCAATACTTTATAGATCCACCTTGCACTACTAGGGACTGAAACCGTTGCTAATTCCTCTTTGGAAAATAGATCAAGCTCATTCAGAGAATTTGTGGAAGTCAATCTAGCCCAAAATTATCACTTGGGTTTAGGTCTGGCTATGACTGGGCAAATGTATCTAAACTATTCCATTTTAGCTCTGGCTGTAGATTATTCCACCTGAGCAGTGGATCTCTACAGATTATCTAGGCTTGCCGTTGTGCCATAGTCTTTCTATTTACCTGTGATTGAGAGATGTTCAAAGCTTGGGATGTTGTTCAATAACCATACTGTACTTTAAACCTCTCCAGAGCTTTATTACTGACCTGTTTGCTTTGTTCCTTGGTCTTCATGATGCTGTTTGTTCACTAATGTTGTCTAACAAATTTCCGAGGCCATCACACAACAGCTGCATATATATTGACTTTAAATTATACACTGCTGAACTCTAAATAGGTGGTTACTAAAGTGGTGACTTTTAGGGCACTTGGTTGGGATGGATTATCATGAGGTGCCAGATTTAAAAGAGGCACACCACAATTTTCAGATTTTAATTTTTAACAGTTTTGAAAACCATGTATCTGGCTTCTTCCACTTTCTCCCAATTTTTCACAGCAGTATGCTGCGTATGGGTCTACAACATAATATGTAATTGAAATATATTAAAGTGTGCGGTTGTAACAGGACAAACTATGAAAAAGTTCAAGGTATATGAATAGTTTTGCAAAGAGCTGTTATAGAGAGGATTCTAGCAGATTGGTTTTAATGTAGTGAAGCTCGATTGCTCTGTTTTGTTTAGTAAGGTATCCATCTAATTCTTGAATAGCCAATTGTATTTTCAGTTTGTTGGAGATTATGTAAAACAGAGTAACAGCAAAATTTGTGCTCCAGTAGCAAAGATCCTCTTTGCTACACTAATAAAAGTTAAATAAATCTTTTTAAATAAAAAGTTCAAACATAAAGGTGTCATTCAAACTTAAATCTGGGACGCAATCCAGGTTTGGCAGATGTTTCAGCCCCTGCTTGGTGCTGCTTCCCCACCCAGTGTGTATGTGTGTGTGGTGGGTCTGGTTTGCATTTTAATGGTGCTGGATGACATGTGTGTACTCGTGTCAGCGACTACCCCAAACAGTTGTAAACTGGCTGTTTATGAGGGTGAGGTGCTGTGGAAAAGCGGCACATTTTTTGAGTTTCACACCATCTGGGGAAGAAAAAAACATGAGAGAGACAGAGCACAGCAGCTACAGAAATGTGGCACTCAGAGGAAAAAATACTCAGGAGGGGTTTGGACAAGAAATGACGCAGCTTTAGACTGGAAATTATGAGCAAAATTTAAATAAGAATGTCCATTTATTAACCTTTGATGGAGCCTTGCATTCAAACACACAGAGGTTAATGTTGCATAGTTGTTGTTTTTTTTTTTATATAGACACTGATGGTACTATTAAGTTGACTTTGTACCAGCTGTTCACAACAACATTTAAAATGTATATCATGCAAGTTTACAATAAACTAAAACTGTTACAGACAAGGCTGTAAAATTACCCACGTCTACCACACAACATGAAGAAGATGTTATGGAGATTAACAAAATCTCCAGTTCTTCTTATTAGAGAAGTTTGGCTTGTTTTTCAGTGTAAGGTTATCTTTCTATAATAAAATAATAATTTATTTCAGAGATTTTTACAAATCTTAACAAGGGATGCTGATAATTGTAGAGTAGGGTGTTTTATTTATTTAAACTACTAAAGATAAAAAAAGGTATTTTTAAGAGAAGAACAAAAAAAGGCTTGACGCTTTCCTTTTAATGTAGTTATCTGACCTGAATAGTATTAGAAAACCATACATGACTAGGGGCCACATATTTAATTTACTTCCTTAACTTTATAGTGCTCTTCCAACGAATTTTCCCCACGGAACATTGGTGCTACAAAACATTTGATTTTACTTCTTTGTTTCCTCTGGTAAGCATTTAAACACTAAAACTGATCCCACCCAAAAATCCTTTTTTTTTTTTTTTTTTACTTCTATTATGTTTTTTAATTTCATTATGGGCTTGCCAATGTGGCTTAATACTCCACATTTTAGATAAATATCTTTCCACTCTCTTTTGCAGCATTACCAACAACCAGAAGTCAATGGGCTCTGGGAAATGTCATGTCATCTTCTGCCTAGAGCCAGGTCAAGGTCCAAGACATCCATCTGCTGCAGTTACCTAAAGCACTAAACAGCTCACCAACCAAGAAGTATTCACTTTAGAAAGCTCCTACCAAGCTAAATAGTAGAAGATCCAAAGGAAAACCCTAATCGTCTGTGAAATGAGTCAAACATTTCAGTGCATAGTAACTGTTACAGCATGTCAGCCACACTGGCAATTACGCTGCCGCAAACATTTAAATTTGTGGTTTTGGGAGCAGAGTTTTTTGGAGAACCATTCTGCTAAGCAGATTCAGGCAAAAATGAATGCATTCATGTTTTCAGTCTGGATGAGAAAATCATTTCACCAATATGTAAACACACTATTTCTCAAACGTGAAAGGGCATAGCAGAGAATATGTTAATAATATAAATTAGAGTACAAGGTAGTAATAATTGTCTTCATATGTTTCTATTTCTAAACACATAGTTTAAAAACATAATTTAGGCTGGGTGATATGTATGGTAAGATTGGTGAGGTGGGTTGTAATTTGGATTACAGTCGTTATTTTCTTAACTGTCCTGCAGTGTTTACTGAGGCAAGGGAATCCCTAAATGAAGCTCAAACCAGGCAAATAACAAACAACAAATCAGTAAAATGAAATTGTTGAAATCCTTCTGTCTAGATCTAAATTATTGTGTAACTGTGACATTCAACGAGGATTTCAGCCAATGTTTGTTTTCTTTCTTTTGTACTTAGCAGGGGCTTGTCTTCATGCTGTATTAGAAGTCTTAAATAAGCAAACCCATAAATAAGCACATATATTTTATTTAATGCAAATACTTTAACAGATAAGATTAATGAAACTCAGTTTCTGTTTGACCTTATGCTGTCTTAATTGATTTTCTTTTTAAGATTATTTTTAGCTGAGCAGTGTCCAGTATCAACCAAATGTTTATATATTTTTTGTGCACTTTTAATCATCACAATCACATCAAGAATAAAGTTCAACATCACAATTACCTTATGGTTTGGTTCTTTACTTAAACATAATTTGCTGAAAAAAAAAGGTTGTTTCTGCCTATTGCAACACTAACCCACTTGCAAACTAGGCTTTTGGTAACAAAAACATAGATGTTTTTGTAACACTTTCAAAAATGGAGATTTTTCAAACTCTGTTAGATGCAGACAGAGAAATTGAAATCAAATGTAGCAGTCCTCTTCAGACATGTCTATTATTGCTTAGTGGAATAGAAACATTTGCCTTACTGTCCTTTGCTCCTTGGGACATTGACCTTTAATATTTTCATTGTTGAAGCAAGAACACAAAAAAATACAACAGGTGCAAAATGGGTGGCTGGGCAATATGCTGTGGAACAACCGGGGACAGTGACTGTAAAGTGTTACTAGTGTTGTATCAGTTGACCCTTGAGAAGAACTAGATCATAAACTAAATTCGGTTCTGCTAGGTTAAGATTAAATAATTCATGTTATTACTACACCTTAAAAAACATTTTAAACTAAGCTTTAACATAAACTAGTTCCTGTTCATTTATCATATTTTATTTGAAAACAGAATAAAAAATATGCATTTAGGTCATGAAGTTGATAATGTCACAGGCAAGCATTTGTATTTTTCCTTGTGTCAGCTTATTTACATCTGTTTTATTCTTTATTGTTGTCATTTTTGGACCCATTTTTCCCAAAACATATTGCAACGCTTTTTTCGTCAAATAGCAAAATGAGTCTGACGTTTTGATCAAAAATGAGCATAGCACAGCTGACTAACAGCTGATAACTCTTATTTAAAGTGTACGGTAGGACTCTTTTTTGTTGGTAATGGCATGTAACAAAAATATATAGAAGAAAAACAGAAATTATTATAGCATAAACACTTCAGGCATTGAGGACAGCTTCCATAAACACAGAAAACCAGGACACCCAGACCTATTTATATATTTAGTTTTCTTTGGCCAAGTCTGATCAGTATCAAAGCAGGCGCTTTGTCAGGTGGTAAATTATCACCTATAAACTGTTTTGTTAAGTTGTTTTGACAATAAAGCTTACTGAAGGCAAAAATGAAAGCCCACAGTTATTTTCCACAAAGCGTCAGTCTAGATGCTTTGGCAGCATCTGCACAATGACTGGATCATCACTTTGGAAGAGAAATATGCTCCATATGCTGGCTCTCCTTTAAACAACACAACTCCAAATTCCACAGAATCTATTGTGGAGTCCAGACTGAGTTAATTTCAGCTAATTACGGATTAGCTGACGCTTGATGGAGTACAATTTAAGGATGATAAGTCTCACTCTTTCCCAGAGTCCGGTTACTGCTGTATGTTATGCCGACACCTCAGTAAATGCACTCTAAAAATGGCTAAACCTTTAGTCTGTTGAGACATCCTTTTGTGCTAATTTAAATGGACAAGAGATGTTCACAGATACGTCTCACAGCTGATGGCAACAGAGAAGTGAGTATGCTGACATAATGGACTCCATTGTATTTAGTGTGTTTGTGTGTGTATGTGGGTCTCCTTTGACCCTTCTAGATATAATTAAGGACACATTTTACCCAGGTTGGTTTTGGGAATGACTTCTGGCAGGGGTTTCCGTGTGTGTGTGTGAGTGTGTGTGCGTGCGTGCGTGCGTGCGTGTGTGTGTGTGTGTCACTACCTTAATGTGCCCCATCCCATTTCTTGTACATGTCGACCTAACCTGCCCCCTGTATGTCTACGACTAGTGCTTCTGGGCTGATTGGCTGTATCAGTTTCACTCAGCAGCCCATGCTCACTCACACACACATAAACACACACAGAACCACGCACCTTTAGAGACCAAGCCCTTGTAAAGGCACCTCCTCAGGGACACGCTGTGAAATGTATTCCTTGTTAAGACTTGTGTGTGTGCGTGGGTGTGTGTGTGACTGTGTTTGCCTGCTTTTCTTCAGCTGTTTCCTGCCAGTTCAGAGACCAGCAGACTGTGAAGGTCTCTCCTTCTGCAAAAATGCCATTGATTTTCTGCTTGGAAAATATTAGGGAAAACTACGGAAGATAGTAATTGTGATGATATCACTGTAGGGAAATTTGATTTTTTTTTTTTCTTTTCTTTTGCCACTATAACCTGATACCCTCTCCTAACATAGCAGATACTGCATAAACCACTACTTATTCTGTGTTGTTCACACAAGATGTACTCTGCAAGCACTTGTCTCCACATTTAATGGTATCCCTGATAAATATGTGTGAAAACTTTTTTAAATGAAGTCTCCTTTTATTGTAGTTGAATAATTTCACACTGATAAATTTAGAAGAAAATTCAACTTCTGAGGAACATTTATTAAATGGGAAAAGTATGCCACATTATTTCTTTATATTTAAAAACAATGAATGGTTACACATCTCGTGGAAAAAATACAAATTTCGACAATTAAATAATTTAAATATTAAACATTTCCAGGTAACTACATAACTACTGGAAGGCTATGTAGCCAGTCAAATGCAATCAGTGTTGGAATTTACAAAGTAGTAAGAATACAAAATTAGTTATGATAATTTGTCATAGCAGGTTAGCGAAGGTTTTGCTGAATCTTTAACTAATTTGAGTTTAGGCTTTTCAGAATTTGAAATGCTCCTGAATGACATATAGTTTCCTGAGAGATTACACAAAATCTTTAGTTGGCAATATTAGGACAATGGTTTTTATGGTTAGTGAATAAACATATGCTAACAGTCCATATCAAAGATGTCTGCATGTGGAGTCATGCGTGGACCATGTCTAGCTCAGCTAAATAAACAAAAATACCCCAATATGTGTATGATTTAATTTATAATATAAGATAGAAATAGATAGTAATAGTCTATGTGTTCAAAAACTGTAACAGTCATCCAGAACTTCTGCTCAACCACTTACTGTAGCTTGTGTGATGAAAACCTCATCATCTGTAACTTCATCCAATTTGTTTCCTAATTTCATTACCCACCTGTTGCTATTTCTTTCCCTGATACCTCCATTTCATACCCATGTTGTTAAACATTGCGTATCAGGCTATAAAGCAGCTGCTACACTGTTTCCTAGCTAGCTATCTAAGCTGGCGTATTGTAAACTGCATTGCAAAGTGCATCTGAACATGGGTAAATGAAGGAGATTTTGTGAAACATCCAGTCTTGTCACAACTATGATGCACGTGCCGTTTTTGACGTGTTCCCATTCTGAATGGTTAAATATCTGTTAAGAGTTAAATGCATGGGGAGGCAAAGTAGGAACATTATTTTCCTAAGCATATCTCATCCTATGCTACTGAAACAAAACAGATACACAATAGTGTGAGAACGATACTACAGTTCGTAAGTGCTTTTGATGAAACATGGAGAGAAATCATCATACAATGCTTAACCACACAATATTTTCATGGATTATGGTTCCTGTTTACTCTTTTGTTCTTACATTCTAACCACAAATCAAACCAAAATAACTATGAGCAAACACCTGCCTGTAGATATTATTGACTAGTCATAACCATGAGCAAAACTGCAAAAGTGTGAAATAGCAAAGGGGTGAAATGACCAACACCCAAGTTGGCAAAAACAAGCATAGGAAAAAACATTAAAGGGTTTGCAAGAGATTACTCGAATGCTTCTTTCTTTTTCTGTTGACAAGCCGATGCATTATAACCACTATTTTTATGCAGCAGTTTAAACCTCTGAATGGGTCACTGTGCTCCAATTAACCTAAAAAAATATCATAACTATCTGTGAATACATATTGGAAAATCTAAACGTGGTTTGCGATTATGTATGTCCCTTCTATGCAAGCAACTGTTTTGAATGTCCATTGTCTGACTGACTTGAACATTTACTTACTGAAGCAAGTATGCTTGACTGCTGTATTAGTTGGGGGAAATGTTTTAAGTAGCCAGTCAAAGGTCATCAGGAAAAAAGGCTGCCTGCCAAAGGTACACGATTTCCAATAATAATAATAATAATAATTCACTCAGGGTACACGATTATGAGGGACCAAAAATGACAAAATGAAAAATAAATATGTAAATAAATAAATACACATATACATAAATAAATACACATATAAATGTATAAATAAATAAATATTAAAAGAAATAAATACACATATAAATGTATAAATAAATAAATATAAGAAGAAATAAATATATAAAAGCATAAATGAATAAATATAAAAAATAAATAAATACACATATAAATGTATTTATTTATCTATTTATTCATTTATTTTCTCCTTTTTGTGCATTTATACATTTATGTATTTATTCATTCATTTATTTATACATTTTTTCATTTATACA
>JAHUTJ010060236.1:0-11032 GCA_036250325.1 Characodon lateralis
AGTCCTTTAAAGCTGTGTAACAATGGTCCAGTGTGTTTTGGTCTCTGGTGGGACACTTAATATGCTGTCTGTATTTGGGGAGTTCATTTGAGAGGTTTGCGCTGTTAAAATCTCCCAGTATTATGATTAATTATAGCACTGTGAAATATATATGTGGAGGAAAACTAATGGTGTATAGCTCCCTGAACATATCCCCACTATAAAACATGGTGGAAGCAGCATCATGCTGATGGGGTGGGACATTTCTTTAGCAGGGACAGGGAATCTGGTCATAGTTCGTGAGATGATGGATAGAGCTAAATACTGGATAATCCTGGAAGATAATCTGTTGCAAAAGAGTTGAGACTGGGGTAGAGACTCAGCATCATGCAGGACAACACTTAGCCAGACAATGGAATGGAATGGTTAAGATCTAATTTATTTTATATAGGCAATGTCAAAATCCAGACCTGATTAGAACTGAAAATCTGTGACAAGACTTCAAATGTAATCTTCAGAAACTTTCCATCCAATCCGTCATAGCTTGAACTATTTTGCAAAAAAGAATAGAGAGATCAGTCTCTGGATGATCAAAAGTCATGAATTGACTCAGGGGACTAAATACAATTATATGACAAACTTTTATTTGTATAAAAAAAAAAACATGTATCATTCTTTTCACTTTGCAATTACTGCATAAAACCTCACTAAACTACATTGAAGTATGGGGTTGTGGAAAAGAAGGGGTATAAATGTACTTGCAAAAGGCACTGCATATGCCCATCTCATTAATTTGGGTGATTTTAAACACAGTAAGGTTTGATTACAATGCTACAAGGGAGTCTTGAGTTAATGACAAAAACTCTTTAACTGAACTGAGTATGTTTTGTTCCAGGCTGTGCATTGATTGCTGGTGATTATTTTCTCTGTGTGGCACATTCATCTTCTACACAATTAATGGCATGATAAACCTTGATCACTTTTATGAATGGCTATAAGGTGATGGCTCTTCATGCTTAGGCACTGGTGATGGGGATGGTGCCTGACTGGTAAATTCTGCAAATAGTTTTTTGCTTTTGGAAGTCTTTATGTATGTATTTCCATTTGATCTCCAAGATTTTACCTGACCCAATGTACAGACTATTTGATCTGACACATATTTTTTTGAAAGTGAAGTGGTTTCCATTAGAGTGTAGAGTACCCTGGATCAGGGCTGAGTCCCCAGAGACTTTGGTGTTCAACCAGAAAAAGATGGCATACTCTTATGAACAGGAGTCTCTCTCGCTGTAGTAGTTAAATACATTGATAATTAAATACTCACCCAGATAACCGACTAAACGGATGTACTTATACTACTCCAGACTTCTCCAACATTGTTTTCTTGAGGACTCCTACTTAAAGTACATTTGATAGTGTGTGCACCCTTGTTAAAATGTCAGATAAAAAAATTATTATTAAAAATGATCCTTTCAAATCAGTTTCCAAATATAATGGGACATTTTTGCAGTACAATTCTACTGAAAAAGACAAACAATAATTGGTTCAGTGAAAAATATAAAAAAGATCAAAGGTCACATAACAACATTTGCATAAATGTACACACCAATAAACTGATACTTTGATGAGCCACCTTCTGATTCAGTTTTCATTTCAATTATTACGGTGGCTGACAGGAGCAAATGCACGGCAAACTGCTAACACACAAACACAAAAAAATGCAACCGAAAAATGCTGCAATCACAGCAAATAGATAGAAGCAAAAACATACAACCGAGAAAACAAATGCAAAGGAAAAATGGTGCATATAGCAAAAGCAAAAGCAAGTTAAGAAAATCTTCAAATGGAAATGCACCAGACCACTAGGGGGAGTCAACCCCTGAAATTACCAACCTAAATATGTTACTGCCTGCTGTTCTATAATATTGTAAAAAATCCCAACCAGCTGTTTAAAACGAAATTAAGGAAAATGTACTTTTTTTTTCTTTCTTCAAAGTACTCAGGGTCTGATCCAATATGACTTGGTGGTTGACTCCCCCTAGTGGTCTGGTGCATTTCCGTTTTGTAGACAGACATTTACAGCTTTTCTTAGCTTGCTTTTTTTTTTGCTTTTTGTAGATTTTTTCAATCGCATTTTTTTTCTTGGTTGGAGGTTTTTGCTTCTCTCCATTTTCTCTGATTTTAGCATTTTTCTTTTGCGTTTTTTGCTTTATATGTTTTGGAGTTTGATTCACGTATGTGTTTGCAGCACGTTTAGCCGTTTGCAGCGTGTTTGCACCTGTCGGTCACCGTAAATTATAGTAAATCTGATTAACTTAAAATACACCGCAGCTGTGCTGATTGGATTTCCTGACTTTTCCATTTTTGCATTCTTTAGCTAAAGCCATAGATGACAGAGAGGTCACAAGCGATCTCAAGAATCTCATTACACAAACGTATTAGTGAGAAGAAGATTACAAAAGGTTCGACAGCATAATTTAAATTCCCAGGTGCCATGAAGCCAGTCATCACTTACTGCAGAAAATATGAAGGGCAACAATTCCAAAAGGTATGATTAGCACAAAAACAACACTGCGCATCACCAAAAAAAACAATACCCACTGTAAGACATGTGGTGTTCACTATGGGTTCACTTTAGAAGAGATGGAACAATAGATAGGAGTGGATAAAATTAAAAACACTTCCAAATATTGCTGAGGTTTCACACAGAACCTTCAGATATCTGGAAAAAAGCTAAATGTGAAGATGGATCTTATTTCTGAGCATCACTGTGAATCAAGGCCAACATTCAGATCTAAAAACGAACAACTTCATGAGAGGAAAATTAAAGTTCTGAAATGGCCTAACCAGAATCCAGAGGTAAATCTGACTGAAAATCTTGGGGGTCACCTGAAGAGGGAACTTTGCAAGGCAGAGTCGGCAAATATTGTCAAGTCAAGAGGTAGGATATTGATAGACTCCAACCAAAGAGAACTGAATGCTGAACTTGAACCAAAAGGGACTTTAACAAGGTATTAGTTTAAGGTTGTGCACACTTGTGCAACTAGGATTTGGCACCTTTATTCTTCTTAACGGACTCACTTTTCAGTTAAATTATACAGGATGTGGGTAACATTAAAGGTGTAAAAAGTATTGAAATAACAGGTCTTTAGAAGAATCTTACTTGAAAACGTTAACATCACAGGCTGCCTTTCCCAAGACAACCGTCAAGCCACCTTTTGCAACCCCCCCCCCCTTTTATGTTTAATTGTTTTAATCTGATTTAACTCTCTACAAAGCCATTAAAGTATTTCAGTAGAATAAAATACAGATGTGATTTGTCTCTTTAAAATGTATCTACTTTTGTGAGAACACCTTCCTTTTCCTTTGATCTCTCTTCAAAGTACAGCACAGTTATCATAAAATGTACCAGATTGGATCACAGCAGGTTTTCAGTCCTTTGGTCTCATGCTTAAATGCATATCGGAATAAAATCTCTTCTCATGACACTTTTTGTCCGACCCTGATGCAGCTCCCCTGGCTGCCCATCTTAGGAAGTATAGAAACTTAAACAAGGTCTGCAAACATGAGGCAACAAATAAGGCCGCAGAGCCTATTTGGCATGTTTGTGTGAGGTGGAGTATATCCCTCTCATCAACCACACTCTTTGTGAAAACACTTTTTTCACATCTGAGCCATCTTTGGCTACACAAACGAAAAGAGAAGTAGCTTATTAGGAAGTCTCTTTTTATACCACTAAAATGCAGCTGCTGTGCAAAGATAGTTTTATTTTGTGCTTTAATTAAATTGCCCCGGTCCTTCGTCTCGACTTACTCCTTCATGTTTTATCTTCTTTATTTTGACACATGGTGACTCAGGGTTACTCAGACACTGAAAATATTCTATAGTCTCATCATTATTAATACCCAAGAACACACACAAACATCCTGCCTCTGGCTTCCGATCCTCTGCCCATATTTTATTTTCCCTTTCAGTTCCACCTGGTTATTAGTGTGGTGAGTCAGCTATTCATTCAGGGACTAATGGCAGAGGAGTGTGTGGTTTGGCTCTAAGGCTTTTATTTATTTCCAGCTTTGTTCTGGTAACATGAGGCAGCCTTCAAAACCTCCTGCTGAATACTTCTGAGACACAGAATGATGAATTTACTACACATTTTTTTTCCACATTGTTTTCAAAGGTAATAAAAAGATCAATTATTTTTACGTTAAGCATGGCTGACCTGATGTACTCTATAGGTAAAGATGCATGTTTTAAAGAGTTTCCGTGTCATATTTGCAGGTTAAATATAGGAGGATGTGAATCTTGGAACTGAGCCAATTTTGTTGCATAAAGGAAACGTTTGTAAACTGCGTTCTCTATTATGCATGCAAATGACAACAGATTGATAGTTCGATAACCCTACAGATCAACTTAAAGGTTAGTAGGCGTATACAAGCAAAACTCGTATTAAAATATCTTAAATCGTTATATTTGCCATTTCTAAAAAGTTTCATTAGCTCCTTGTTCCACTTTCAGCCATTACCCAGGATTTGGAAAGCAGTAGGCGCATTTCGACACAATGTTACCTAAGTAATTTCAGTTTCCCAGGTCCAGACTTCCCAGATAAAATGTCCTGTTCTAGGAGTAGGACTTTCAGAATACCACAGGGTTGTTGAGGCGCAGGATTATGTGCTGAGCAAAGATGACTGGCAGACCCTTTCTTACAGTGTTCTGACTTCCACTCACCCACCATATTCAAGTGTTGGTGTTTTTTTTATGCAAGATTCATATTTTTAGACTAAAGGAAAAGGACGTACAATAGGTGGACGGAAGATGAGGTCCAGGATAATGTGGTGCAACACCACAAGCACAAAAGCCAGTTGTGCATTCTCCATCTTCTTTTGTGAACAAATGGCGGGATGTGAGCTTCTCGGCCATGCTTTGCTTGTTTGGCATTTGGTTTCCTATTACCACCACCTGAGGACTGGAGGTGTAGTGCAGTTTTCTGACCATACATCATTAGGCTGATTTTGCTGTGGCCTTTCAGAGCAGTAGAAACAGAAAACACACAAATTACACAGGATTCCTTTTATTCAGATAAGAAAATCCCAGGTATCTAAATCCCTGGACTTTTAGTAGAAAGGGGGCTAGCGGCATCATTTTCTGAAGGTTTAGCATCAGCTTGTACTATGCCACTTCTTATGCCCTATTTTGTAAATAGGTGTTGCAATTTGGCCCCTTGGTCCCTATTAGAGGACTGTTAGAGAACATAAGTGAACAAACATCATTAATCACATCAGACGGGTCAAAGATAGAGTTGTGGAGAAGTTTAAACCAGGGTTAGATTATAAAAAAGTTTTCTACGGTTGAGCATCTAATGTTGCATTGTTGAATACATCCTCCTAAAATGAAAGGAGGATGGTAGAACTGCAAACTCTATCAAGACATGGCTGCCTAAATAACCTAGAAGGCTGGACACAGAGAGCATTAACTAAGGAGGTGGCCCAAATGCCCCTAGTAACTTTGGAAGGGCTGCAGAGATTCACAGCTCA
Organism: Characodon lateralis; assembly: GCA_036250325.1. Taxonomy (NCBI): domain Eukaryota; kingdom Metazoa; phylum Chordata; class Actinopteri; order Cyprinodontiformes; family Goodeidae; genus Characodon; species Characodon lateralis. The sequence goes on from JAHUTJ010060236.1 coordinate 5,508, forward strand.
GCTGGAATTATCTGTCTATTAGACAGTTTTAATCCAGCACTCGTTACGCAAGAGTAGAGATGGCGACTCAGTTTTGAAGCTCGCACTTAAGTCACCGGAATTAAAGACTTGAGACTTCACTTGGACTCCAGGTCTGAGACTCGAGTCTCAGTAACAGTTTTTATCTCAAGTAATAAGGAGTGAAAAGAAGACGGTAGGCGAGCTACAGGCAGCACCTGCTGCGCATGTTTTACTGTGAAAGGATGTGGTTGATTATTGGCCTGTTACATTCATGGATTATGAGACGTAAATGGTTTTTAACAATCCATTAATATTTGCTGTAGCTTTATAACAATGACAACATGAATGTGTGTCCAACTGAAAGCTGTATTAAAGGACTTTGGATCATTTAGAAAACAACATAAACATAACTTTCCTTCGACATTCGCCCGCAGTTAAGCCAGCTTACCCTGGCCCTTCCGACTAAAAATGAAAAGAATTTATTTACTCAATTTATTTACTCATTTATTTACAAACTACCCTTTGTCTCATTAATTATGTTGTAATTTACACCTTAACCTTGAACAGCTTTACTATTTTGAATTGAAAACAAAAGTTTTAAATGTAGATTTATAAAATGGCTTCCCAATGTTAATAATAGTTCTCCAGCTCAGAGTGAGGAAAAAGAAAACACTCAACCCCCTATTTAATATAACATATAATGGAGTAGATAATATGAACATTGGAAGAAACAGGTGTTAACTTAGTCATTAAAGACAAAAAGCACAATGTTTGATTCATTCAGAAATTCAACATTACCAAATGTTATGCTATTGTGCCATTATGATTCTTAGAGCATAAATGCCTACTTATATTTATAATAGGGTACATTTTAAGTTTCATCAATCTTCATTATATAATATAAATTAGCCCTCAGCTGATTTTTGAATGGTAAATTCCATGTTAACTGATCAAAGGATAACTGTTAAATAATATTAAAAGATTGAATTATTAAATATTCCTGTAGATAGTTTGGCCTAGGGACAAGCAGTACTAGCAATGATGCAGGGTTAGAGATGCACTAGATGTTGGGGATGTAATAAGAAAATATTTATATCAGTCGATAGGGACTTAAGGCTTGACTCTGGATTGAGGCAGAAACCTTGACGACTTGGACTTGCCCCTCAAAGACTTGAGATTTGACTTGGAAAAAATGACTTGTGAAAATGTATGTGCAAGAGTGGCTAAAAAAAGCCAGAAGTCATGAAGGGTACACATCACACATGTCGAAGTAAGTGCTTTGCTCAGATAAGAATCTAATGTTACTTATTGGCCTACATGTGTATAAAGCAATATGTCTGGTGGAAAATTCACAATGCACATCACAATGAACACACCTCATAGCGAAACATGGTGGTGGCAGCATCATGCTGTGGAGATGCTTTTCTTCAGCTACATGGAGACTGATCAGAGTTGGTGATCAGGAATTGGTTTTAGCTAAATACAGGAAAATCTTGGATGAAAACCACTTAGATGGTGCAAAAGACTTCAGACTGCAGCAACCGCTTAACACCTAACCAATTAATGACAATATACATATGGCTAAAGATACAGTGGCATATTCAAGTGTTAGAATGCCCCAATCCAGCTTTAAATCCAGTTAAGAATCTGTGGCAAGGCTTGAAAATGTATGTTCACAGAAGCCCTTCATCGAATCAGACTAAGCTTTAGCTGTTTTGTGAGGTATAATGTGCAAAAAAATGTAATCCCTCTGTGTAGAACAATGATACAAGCATATCCCAGGAGACTTGCAGGTGTAATTGTAAAAAAAAGTGGTTTGTATTGACTCAGCATGAATTAATGTGAATTCACATCAATCCTTTCAGATTTAAATATGTAAAGATTATTAAAAAAGTGTATAGCATTCTTTTCTTTCACTTCATAATCATGTACTACGTTATGTTTTTCCACCACATGAAATCTCAAAAACAATAAATTTTGTGGTTATGGTATGGCAAAATGTGAAAAACGTAGATACTTTTGCAAAGTACTGAGACCAAAATTCAGGGCAACTCTTTTGCTCAATTACTTTTTGAATGATGAAAGCAGGAATGAAACACATTGACTTTCCTCTTAGAAAAAAGAGAAAATTCAGCTTGAAGTGAAGTTGATAAAATCAAAGAAGAAAATGTTAGACATTTAAAGCCTTCTAGGCGCACAAAAGTGTTTTCTCAGAGAGATAATGGAGAGAGACGGCAACAAAAAGACACTAATTTCACTTTTGTCACATGTTTTGCAAAGAGAGGTTGCTTTTGTTTCTGGAACTCCTTTTTACCAGCTAGATACCAGTACACAAACAGCAAAGCAAAAAGTGAGACTAGCATTTTTGCATATTTTATACAGAACAAGAGGACAATTATCTCATAGACACTGATTTATGAGGTCCCTGTAAATATTTTATTCTGATGTGCAACCAAATACTTCAGACTTGGTCCCATTCACAGTGGATGTGTTCAGTGCTAACTGGCATAATACATTAAAATAAATGTATAAACATTTAACCACTCTATGTTAGAGTATGATAGCATGCTAACATTGGCACATAGCTTAAAGCAAAGAGCTTTCAACCTGGAACAGACATGTGTTAGTTTGTTTTATATACATGAAGAAAAACACAAGGTTTTGGATTGGATTAACGTTCTGTGTTGCTTTTGTAACGCTCTTTTTCTTTTGTTGTTGTTGCTCTGGTCACTGTTGGCGGCTCTTTGTTTCCCAGCAGTGGGTGTTTGAGCACACAGCTTAATAACAGTAAAAGTGTTGGCACTTTACAGAGCCAGCTTTCAAGTCTTTAAAACCATCCCTATTAAACAGGGAGAACACTAATGGACTGAACATAGCTTTCTGAGACATCTTTTAGCCAGTCACAGATTGAGAGGCTGTATTAAGAGTGCATGGATTAGCCTTTTAGAGATTCTTTCAAAACCTGAGGTGGGTATATAAAACAGACATGCATTATTATGTGCATAATGATTAATTACCGCTGAGCTCTGTTGAGAGCTTTTCAATGCATGAAAAATTACTTATGAGTGACAGTTTTATAGATCACAAAGCTACAAACAATATAGAATGTTTAAAGTATAGTAGGTAATTAATTAAAGTATGTCCGAAAGGACTGATTTGAAGTGTACATGTTCTTCAGATCGAAACAAATAACACATAATCAGACTTTCTCTGTTGTAAAGGGTGGAATGTTTTATTTTTTTGTTGCTGAAAATAATTTTTTTATAGCAACAACCTGCACAAACTTTGTTTGATATAGGCCTACATGCTCTTGGTATAGAGCTAAGAGACCAAGTGTTATCTTAAATAAACTCACGTCTGTGGATTGATCACGCTGCTGGAAATGGTTATGCATCTCTCATATACACCATTTAACATTTATGCAATGACTGATTTGTTTATGCTGTGCAGCTACAGGGTCGGTCAATGCATTTTTCCTCCAATTGGAGGAAACACCGCAGAGTCCTTCCTTTTTTACAGATGTTCAGCCGGCCATCATGCTGTGTGTGATCAGTAGGTGAAAATGGGTGTGCAGACAGTGCAATCTCCGGTAGAGTGAAGAGAAAATGAAAATGAAGGTTGTTAAACTCAAGGGACAGCAATGTCAGTCAGTCTATCCTCCACCTAAATCCACACTGTAATGGCTACAGAGTTTTTGAAATTATTACCTTTAAATTTTGTGCTTGGTCCTGCGAGAATTACCTCTGGAAAATGTGTCTATTAATTTTCATGTGGTAAGATTTTTCTTATGTGTAATTTATTTGTTTCCCCTATTTTGTTTATTATAGTTGCACTTAACTTCTTGTTTTGTAGTTACAACAGACCACAATGGCTAACATGTGACATCCAGCCAGTATCACAAATGCCATCACAGCATAATTCATGTGACTACTAGGAATGTATTGAACTTTTAACTAACCTGGGATGTTTATGTTGTGGATTTTTTCCTCCAAGCAGGTTTGTGACTTTGTGACTCACACAAACTGCAGACACAAAAATATAATTTTTTGTCACTGTAGAACACTCCATCATTTTTTTCAGTTCATAAACACAAGAGAGTGTCTGCCAACCATGTTCTCAATTTTTTGGTCTTTGTAAGGCTCCCATCAGCTCAGACTCATTCCTTTTACTCCAGAAACTCCAGAAACACCTACACAATGCCAGACTACAGTCATAGTAAAAGTATCATTCTAAACTGTCAGATGGCAACATATTTTTTTGCCTATTGTTTTCCTTTGGAGAACTTTCACATGGGAATCCCAAACTGGTTTTTAAAAGGATTATTTTAAACCTTATGCTATTTTGATGGGTGTGAATGGGTGTATGACTGATTGTAGTGTAATGCACTCCGAGGACCCCAAAGTGTACACGGAGTGCTGGCTGTTTAACATTTGATGTGAGTAAGGAAAATACTTGTTTCACTTTAAGAAGAGAGGCAGTGCTGTTTTTTTTTTTTTTTTTTTTTAGTTTAATAGTCTAATATGTTTAAATAAAAATATTTAGATAATAATATCCGGGAGGGGCTCGGAGTAGAGCCGCTGCTACTCCACATCGAGGGGAGCCAGTAGAGGTGGCTCGGGCATCTATACTTGATGCTTCCTGGACGCCTTCCTTGGGAGGTGTTTCAGGGACGTCCCACTGGGAGGAGGCCCAGGGGATGGCCCAGGACATGCTGGAGTAACTATGTCTCTTGGCTGGCCTGGGAATGCCTTGGGCTCTCCCCCGATGAGCTGGAGGAGGTGTCTGGGCAGAGGGATGTGGGTGTCTCTACTGACTCTGCTGCCCCCGCGACCCAGTCCCGGATGAAGCATAAGACGACGATTACAAGTATTTAGATTGCTTTAAAAACTAGATTACATTGTCACTTATGATTTCTTGATTTTTCAAATTGTGTCCCAGTTGTTTTTTGAGCATCATTAAACTTTGTACCCATCTGTGTTTTCAACATAAGCTTTTTATTTGCATATTTATGGACAAAGTTACCAGGCAGGTGCAAAGTGTTTGCAAGTCTGAGTTTGCACATCTTTCAAAATCTGAATTCAATTCAATTCAGTTTTATTTATATAGCACCAATTCACAGCACATGTTGTGTCAAGGCACTTCACAACAGTCAGGCACATACATTCCAATTAATCCTAACCATTGAACAGTGCAGTCAGAGTTAGTTATTTATTCAAATTGGATAAAAAGTTTTTCTGTCTAAGGAAACTAGGCAGATTGCATCCAGTCAGTGACTTGCAGCATTCACTCCTCTCTACTGAGCATGTAGAGACAGTGGACAGTCACTGGCGTTGACTTTGCAGCAATCCCTCATACTGAGCATGCATGTAGCGACAGTGGAGAGATAAGAAAACTGAAAGGGGTCCTGATGGTTTATTGTTTGCTTACTCAGGTGGGCCAACAGGAGTCTCTCTAGGACCTTCATGATGTGGGATGTCAGGGCAACAGGTCTATAGTCATTGAGGACTGATGGGTGAGTTTTCTTT
>JAHUTJ010060237.1:0-11029 GCA_036250325.1 Characodon lateralis
GGGTGCTTTAGTTCTGAAGGGACAGGGAAGCTGATCAGATTTGACGGGAAGATAGATGGAAATAAATCCAGGATGATGCTAAACCAAAACCTGATAGAGGCTGCAAAAGACTTGAGGCTGGGACAAACGTTAACCTTCCTGGAAGACAAAGACCCCTTAAAACCTATGACTCTTTCAAAAAAAATTTGTCTTAGCAAGGTTTCTAAATACTTATGACATAAAAGTAGAAAATAAAGAAGTCAGAGCTAGAACCTCTCTTTTTTTAAAGTTTTAAAACAAAGAAAAACAAATCCTTTACAATAAAAGAATGAAGAGATTTTTATTTTTTTTTTTTAAACACTTAACTTTCATGTGAACAAAAGACAAATGGAAAGTGTATCATTTTCAGTTCAAAAAGTTCAATAAAAAATACTTAATTAATCCAGAAGGACAATTAAATATCTTTCTATCAAAATGATGGCCTACTTTGTGTTGTTCTGTGTCATGAAATTCTAGAAAAATGCATTGAAGTTTGTGGTTACAACATGATAAAATGTGAGAAAGTAAATGACAACATATGTGTGGTTGTATGATAGAGTTACAAATGCTGCCTTTCATTTTTTCTTCTGAATAGTAACAAAATTCAGAAAACAATGTATTTGTAGTTTTTTCTTGTTGCTTTTACAGAACACTTCTCGAGATTTTAGTGCAATAAGCTTTTAGTTGTGTGAGACAAAGCATGTGCATGAACATGTGTCGACGTGTGAAGGAGTGATTGCATTTGGCCATTTCTGATTAATCTGATAAATCCCATTAGCAGTGTATTGTGAGTTTCTGTCAGTTTCTGAGCAGGTAGCAAACACAGCATGCCTGCACGCCAAAAGGAGATAAATCAGCTTTTATTGCAGATGATCTGATTTCTGTATCCCCCCTTATTCAGTTAACCATGACCACCCACTCTGACCCAGGATTCTTAATAAATCCTGTTACCACCCTCCCTGCGATGTGGGTGTGCAGTGAAACAGATAGAGAAGCTGCGGTCTGCTGATGTGTCACCACATGATGATGGAAATGGGATTGATTGCCTCACCCTGCCCTTATAAACACTACATTACCAAGAAGGAAGTAATGATAGAATGAACCAGTGAGGAGGAAACCAACAAAAAAGTATCCCGTAAGGAAGGCATAAAGTAGATTGAATCACTATAGGGACAAAGCTTGTCTGAATATGTTGTGGACCACCACCAGAAAAGCAAAATGGAACATTTGTCGTTTTTGATGAAAAAAACAAAACAAAACAACTTCAAATCAATGAAGATAAGAGCTGGAAGACTAAGTGATATGTATTTTCCTGCTCTGCTTTGCTTCTCTTTTGTATGTGATGGTAAATCCCTTGAGTTATCCCTTGACTCAACCATACAAATGCTCAGCAACACCGCAGTGAATCATCTTGTGAGATTTCGCCAACAGGGTGTCTATTGTGCATTGTGATAATGAAGCATTTAGCTCATTCCATTGCTATTTCTGCCTGTATTGTGCACACAGTTGTAGGATGAGCAGGAGTGGATTGTCTGAGGATTGTTTGAGCTTTCACCTGTTGGAGAATTTTATAGAATATTCTGTATTTGTTGTATCTGTCTAACTGTGCTGAGCTGTGAAGTATGAGATTTATTACCTCTATGCAATAAACAGAGTGTTAAGTGCATCGGAGCAAGTTCCACCTTTCTGGACAACCAGTTTCAATGCAAACCAGGTGCGAAATCAGATTATGTCATGTATAAATATTCAGGAGTCACGATTTATGGTGATACACACACACAGACGTCATTGTTCTGTGCCGTCTCTGTTGCTTCTATTTTAAGTGCTGGAATTTACATCTCAGCAGAAGTGTTGATGAAAGAGATGGGAAGGGGGAATACATGTGTGAGAGTGTTGCTGGTGTCCCCCTCTGGGACCACAGAGCTATAAAACCTGTCTGCTAGCCAGTGGGGGGAGGAGTAGAGTAAAGCAAAGTGCCAAAGACAAACAGCTTTCCTGAAAGCCGCTTGTGCTGCTGGACAAACAACAAAGATATTGGGGAAATGCATGTTGGCCATGAGTGTTTGCCGGAGCCTTCGATTGGCTTTGCTTTGTCTCAGTGTTTATATGTATCTCTCTGAAAATGGAACCAAATGTTGTAAAATGACAAAATGAGAAACCGAGCATATCAGTTCTGAGGTGGTGCTCAAAGAATTTGGTAGGTTATGTGGTAAACTGTATATGAAATATCTTTTTTGATCTTTACAAAAACAGTACATCAGTTCACCGGTTCCCTTTGATTTTTTTTCCTTAACTGTAGACCGTATTTCTCAGAAAATCCCCAGTGCATAGAAAAGAAGGAAACAAATGAAACATGTCAAATCATTCAAGACTATTGCCCATTCATAAAAAAGAAGCATTGTATTACTGTCTCTTGCACAAGCATTCATACCTCCTTATCTTGTTTACATTTTCTCAGGTTACAACATCAAACTTGTATTTTATTATGATTTTGTGCAATTGGCGAACATAAAGTACTTCCTAATTGTGCCTTATTTGAATAAATTCTGAAGAAAGGTATCCCCACAGCATGATGTTGCCACCGCCGTGGTGGATGGCAAACCTATCAAACCTCTAAGGCCTTCAGAGAACAATTATATTTAATTTGAGTTTTATCCCTTAAAATCCACTATGACTTTAGCAGTGGTTTTAAATGAATAAATGAATAATTTATTTCAGACAATCCACTAAAGTAATGAAATTAAGTCATGCAGACATATACCTGTGTGATTACAAACACCACATTAAATATTTATATTTTGTGAATATGCCTGAAAAGGGGTATGAAGAAGCAAAACTTATTAAATCATACCCCTTCTCCTTCCAATAGTCCTTAGCATGAATTAAATTTAAAAGAAAAAGTTTCACTTATGTCTGTCTTGAGAGAAGATTTTTATTAAACCGGAAATAGGAGTTCCCAGTTTCATCAGAATGAGCAATTCATTACTAATGAGCCTTATTTGTGGTCAGGGATTTCCAATAATCGCTTTGCTCTCCTCTCTTGGGCTTGAGTCAGTAAGTCACATCATAAACAGGGCTGTAAAGCTCATATAGCTGCCCTCATTACGTTTTCCCCACTGTCTGCCTAATTAGAAATCTTCGGCAACTCTTTTCTTTCACCCATCTGCATGTCTCATCCCTCCCACTGCAGGCTGCGTCTCAGTCTCTCATCCATTCAGACTGAATCCTGGTAAATAAATTAAGATGAGTCTTTTCTGAGTTCTTTTGGATTTTCAGCTCACAATTTGTTGAGATCCCATTCATGTTACAAAGGACTTAAATGTCTGGTTAGAAATCAGAAAGTGGTCACAAAAGAAATTAACAAAAAAAACTTGATTAGCATCTAATTACCAACTCTTCCGGAGTCAGGTTTTCATCATATAAAGAGTACAACCATTTGCAATCGGAGGGTTGCTCATCCCCCATTCGATGGTTCCTAATAACATGGGTTTTTTTGTGTGAATTGTGCTCACATGATCGTGCATGTGTGTGTTCACACGTGAAGGTGATGCACAGCAGAATTGCTTCCATGTTATGAGCTGTGAAAGCATGAAGCTGACCTTCGTGGGAGATGGGAAAGGGGGTTGACTTGTGCTTCCCAATTCTCATCTTATGACATTGCCATTATTATGATTGGCTTTTCGGGTATTAAATTGGTTGTGATATGGTACAACATCAAGGCTTGAAATGCAACATTTCAGAGAATATAAAAAATTTGGACAGCAAGGTACTTGCTTGGAAAAATACAGATTTTCTATGACACATTTATAGTAAAGGGGACAGTAAAACTGCAAACAGCACCTTTTGAGAAATGTCAATATTAAAAAAACAGTGCAGCATTTAAAACAAAAATGAATTTAAAAAAAATTGAGAGACCAAGAACCTGCTTTGCAATGAAGTGACAAAAAGAAAAACTTACTTTGCAGACTTAATGTGGGGTTTGACAAAGCAGCCATAACACATTTGTTGTCAGGCTGAGCTAATTTCTGGAACATTTGGTACATTTCCTGTTATAATTCATATTTCCGCTGAAAGAAAACAACATATCTCCTCCCAACTAACACACATGCCCAAGTTGCCTAATAAACTGTATTCTTTACGTCAAAAGAAGAGTTCGTCAATTTTCTTTTATTTTTATTACATTATTCCTTTGTTGTTTTGCACTGAAACAAGTATTTGTCATGTTCTTCCATTCTTCGCACTCTTCTGGTTTGTACCAAATTGATGTTGTCAACCTGACTGTTTGTTGAGACGCAGTTTATTCAGGTTCAGGCGCTGTGACCGAGCTGAGCACTCAGCCTCCCTCAGATTGCTGTCATCAGCATAAGCTTCGGTGCTACATCAGCGCTGTAATCGATCTGGCACCGTGTCCTCTCTGAGAATTCTGCCTCCTCCTCCTTTTCGCCCCACTTTGAATTTTCCATCTGTGTTTTGTAACCAGCTAATTATCTGATAGTGAGCAACGTACACAGGAGCAGAGTGGGGTAGACAGTGGGCAGATTGCCTCACATTCTGTTGTTATTTGTAGGTAACACAAATTAGGTTTCATTTTGTCTTAGTAATTTTTTTTATCCTAAATAGACAACTACCAAGGAGTCAACATATACAGTATTTGACTGCAATCGGAGCAGATAATAAATAAAGTTATGTCTTTGATTATCTTTTGAAAATAGACCATTCAAGATCATTCTCAGCTCACTTCCAAATTCACAAACCCCATCATGAAAAATAGAATGTTTTAATGCTTTTCTTTCCAGTGCATTTGCAAAGAATTCAACAAATAAGGAGAGTGAGCTGCCATCTTAGCAGTGAGTTCACTAAAATGCCTATCAGAGACATGGAGAAGGGACCTGCTAATGAGAACAGACACCTCTGCTGCAAATATAATTAGGTGAGGGATCCATCTGAATTTTTGAAAAGATGCAAACAGAATTCAACTTAAAAAAAAAAAATTAGACTACTTGGTCTACAAAGACAATTGACGGAGACAAAACTAATGTAAAAAAGCTTTCATCAGTTGGCAAAATATGTTTGATATTTGATAAATATTCAAAAACAATGCAATGCATAATCATGATCCATCTGTAGGCTAGGTTCTAAATGACCATGCGTGAATATAAATCACTATAAAGAATCAGAATAATTTGTCAAAGTTATTCTGTATGCATTGTTCTTTTTCTTTTTGCATGCATTGCATGGCCAGGACAATTCACCCTGTGCTAAAAATGTGTTTCACCATCTCTGTTTCAATGGAATCATTGGAGAAAACAATAAAATGACTCTGGTGTGGACTCTGTACAAATTAAATTATCTATAGGCAATAATGTGTCCTAAATGTAAACTATTATCAGCTGCAACAAAGAAAACAAAACAAAAAAAAAACCCACAATATCAGCATTGTTGGTGCACCATTAGGTTATCATTCCTTTGGAAAACCTGCCTGGAGGACTGGTACAGAAAGTACATCCTTCCAAAGTTACCCGCTGCTCACTCAGTCCTTTCATTAAATTCAAGCACAGACACAGCACACATAAACAACTCACATGGTTCTTTCTGTTCCCACAGCCCCACTGCTCATAAAACAATTACATACTCAGAGGCATAACATGCTATAACTCATGAAAAGATTGAAACTAAATGGTTATGCCAGTGCTGCGTTATTTTTATTTACTTTTGCTGTATGCAAGGTTATTCATCTCAAAGAAGAAGAAGAATCTTAAGGATGGAGATGTGCTCCTGTAACCTCGACATTTTGTCATTTTCCACCACTTTAAGACATGCACAAAATGTTTTTGTACTAAAAATAGAGCACATGGTGCCACTTCTGATTCAGACAACAAATAGATTTTATTTGATTTCTGTTGTGTATATAGCATGCATTAGAAATCTTGATTGTAGATGTTGTGCCATGCAAAAGCATCAATACCCCTAGATCATTTATGGTTTTTTTTCATGTTTCAACCACAAACTTCAGTGTATTTTATTACTTTGACAGTTTTTTGCAAATGAATGTCTAAAACTAGAAAAGCACAGACCTCTGCCAAGGCCACCGCATGTCAGTGATGATACAAAATCCTTAAAAAAAATCCTGGATCCAGATGGTGCTCCTCATCCTCACCAAAATCGAATCATTTGTAGTCTGAAGATTTCATCCAAATAACCTTTTGAGATATTTTTCAAATGCACCATCAGACAGAACAATGGTAACAAAAAACTAACTTCCTTGGCAGAGGTGGAAATGTGGTGTGCATTTGTATTCAGACCCCCTGAGGCAATACTTTATAGAATCATCTTTTGGTGCAGCTAAAAACATTGGATTTTATTTAGGAAAATCACAGTAAAAGGGGCGGGACACAAATACAGATCACAATATTCAGAATTTTGCCCATGAAAAGAAGTTGGAAACAATGTAGGATTTCCCTTGCCCTTATAGTTAAACACAACTTTGTGTTGGTTTATCACATAAAATTGCTAATAAAATATTTTGAGGTTTGGAGGTATAACATGACAAATGTGGAAACAAATCAAGGGGTATTAATACTTTTGCAAGGCACTGTAAAGGAAGATTGGTTGAATAATTGGAACCCAAGATTGATGTCAACTACAATGTAACACTCCAGATTAAAGGCTTGTTTAAAAACATATTAACCCTATAGTGTTGAGATGTATCCCAGAATTACCCAGATAATCTGGTTTCCCTGCTCCTTTTCTTTAGTAATTTTCACATTTTTATTGAGACATCCGGTTCTTATACATTGCTGTTATCTCCTACAGTGAAAAGCTCATTACAATAGATTTTACACATGCCTAATTAGCAGACCTTTGCCTTCATCCATCATCCTAAAAGGCTTTCCTTCACTGCTGTTTTCTTTAGAAGCATTCCTAAACCCCAAATCTGTATTTTTATATAGAACAAACCTCTTTGTTTTACAGTAAAAATGGGGAGATGTGGCTATAATTGAATAGAACTGCTCCTTGAACATATTTAGTGACCCGATTTAATGTGAAATGTCTTCCTAAAAGACACATTTGAAAAAGAAACACGTAGGCACTAGGGAAGGGTATTTACAGTATTGTTTATTGTTATCACAAAAATAGCAAGAAGACTTAGTTATTCAGTGATAATGATAATAAACTCTAATCGCTGATGTTTCCAAACATATATGATTGGGCTAAACAGTAAAATAAATAAAATTCAATCATACTTTGAAATTTAAGTATCAGTAATTGCTGTGTTTACATTTCAAGTATGATGAAATTCAATTACTATTACTGTTTAGCATTGTAGCTGCACTATTAAATGCGCGTGTTACAGTAAAATAACCATTTTGACAAAATAGTTTATTTTTACTTTAATCATCATTGCAATAAATACCAAAGCATATAAATACATTTTAGGCCCTCTTTCCTCCTTTGGGTAGCAAGGCTTTGTTTCAAAGAACCTATACTGACATAGGTCACACATATAAAGAAAATACTACTACAGAGCTGATGCTGTAAAAATATATTGGATATAAACTATTTGTGTTACTCGTCGGGACAAAAGATAATAATTTCATCACAAGTTGTTGAAATATATTTTGCTTAGTCTTTTTTACAGTTTTGTGTCTTTTTCTTTTTTTCAGATTCAACAAACTTCTATCTTTAATTAAACCCAATGACAGCAACTTAAGTAACTCAAAGTAAACGCAAGTTCGGAAGTCACCTGACAGACAGATTTCCTGAGATGATATTCAACTCCTGGATAATTCAACTAAGAAACTCTACCAAAACTTGAAAAGGAAGGGAAGAAACTGAAGTAACTCTTGAAACCATAAATGGCCTCAACCCCTGAGTGTGCATAATACAGCAATCAAACATGAGCATTCCAACCAATTTCCATGGACTGAGGGTCAGTGTTGAAAGAGGAGAAAAGATTGGAAATAAAACCCATTTCTGCTCATCTGGAGATAATAATGCTAATCAAGTAACTTCCGTCACTGACCAAGAAGAAGGGGGTCTGATTGAGGTCACAGGATACAACACGGGCTCTATTCCTCCACTGGTGCGTCAGAGTGAATCTCCGGACAAAGTTGTAATCTGGGACTCTGAGCGGCAATGTGTGGAGCCTAAGCTCAGAGAGTTTGAGATCCACACATTCGTAGGAAATCAAAGTCAGGAGGAGAATAACGATGAGGAAGATGATGGAGAGAGCATGAGAGATGGAAAGGATGAGGGTCCCATGTCCATATCCTCAAGTTCAACGACCAGTTCCGCTTCAACTGGTCTAAGGAGAAATGACGACCACAACAGGGAAGAGAGTAGAATACATAGAGGCAAGGAGAAACACATTGCCTGTCACAGCACTGAAGTGCTAGATACATATGTTACAGGCTCAGCAGAGAAAAGAGACACCAGAACAGGCAGGGATAGACGAATGGGGGGTCTGAAGGAGTCTAAGTCTGAGACCAATGTGTTTGTCTCCAGTCTGTCAGCTGTTGCTCTTGCTGGAAGTCTGTCTAGTGCTCTGGATTGCAGTGGTGAAGCATCTCTTATCTCCCTACCCAGCCGCCAGAACAACCCTTTTCCCAACACCAACAGTACTACCTCAGCCCAGTCCAGCAGAAGGGCAACCTCCTCGGACACCAATCAGAACGCCCCACCATTCCATCCTCAAGAGAGATATGACTATCCACAATACTGTAGCCAGGAACAGAGACTGGAGAAAAGGAGTCATCATGGAAACGGAATGTCCTCTGATGGAGGCTTTGGCCAAAGAAGACGGGCTGGATTTGAGGAGCGGGTGCTGCCGCCTCGACGCCAGCAGCTTGTCAGACCCCTCTGCCAGACAGAAATGATGAGAGAGAGGAACTTGCCAGAGCCCAAAGCTCAGCAAACTGGGACAGTGCCACCCTCCTCCATCAATGTATCTCCAGAGTCACACAGCAGTAGGTCAAACAAAAAGTTTACAAAATCTGCTTTAAGGGAACCATCAGACTTCTCCCACCTTTACAACATGAGTGGTGTCTATCAGCTGAGGCAGCCCAACCAGGCCTCCCAGAGGGAGGTTCCATCCATGGAAAAACAGCCAACTACAACTGCACAAAATGAATCTAGTCCCTCTAACCCACCCATGCTGGACAAGAAACCCCAGGTTCAGCTCAGTTATCGAAGGAATTGCTCCAGTCCCAACAGGTCTGGGGTTGAATCCAGGTCATCAACCCCTCCTCACTCCCCTCTCAGGACACCACAGGGCTCACCACACAGGCAGCCCTCTATGTACCTCATTTCCAGGAATGTCTCTGGAGCTTCTAGGCACATCCCATCAGGATGCAACCCATCTTTACCAACATCAACTCAGGGCAACAGTTGCTTGAGAGCTCCAGTAAAAACTAATATAAGCACAAGTGGAATCCCAAAAGCGCCTCCTAACATTCAGCAGAGCTCCCCTAACTCTAACCCCAAAGAGAACTCCCCATCACCTAAACTTAAACCTAAAGGAATCCGCCCCAAAATCATAACCTCTGTTCGAAAGAATCCTCAGTTTAAGCTCCAGGCTGCTGACGGACCTTATCAGGTCTCGTCTCTTCCATCTAGGCTCTCAACCTACGCCCACAGCCAATCACCAGCGGCCTTTAAAGATCCATCTAAAGACCCCTGCAAGCCTGAAGTAGAAACCAGAGGAGCCCCAGTACTTAGTGCCTCCAACCCACTTTATGATAAATACCGCCAAGAGATGCAGGTGAACAGTTTCCCACCAGGAATGCAAAACAGGAGCACCAGGGCTCCTGGACACACAAACACAGTTCCCCCAGCACATACACACAGCCACAATGCATCTCCGAAACTGAGCAGCAGGGCAGAAAACTACTGTGGGACATTATCTGAGGTGAGTTAAATAAATAAATCTTTTCTATTTCTTTGCATTGTGATAGATCTTCAAATATCCTTTTATCCCAGACTATATTGCTATTTTTAATTCACTGAAGTGATTTGTCCACAGTTACAAAATTAAGTAAAGTATGAGATAACTTTGTTTATAGAATCATATTCACAAAATTAGAATATTATTGAAAATTTCATTTGTTTTGGTAACTCAATTCACTAAATAAAACATAGATAAAGTATGCATCAAATGATGTTTTAAAGCCTTTATTTATTTTAATTGTGATTATTTTTGGCTTACAGCTAAACCAGACATTTAAGATTAGAGTATTACATCAGATGAATAAAAAGTAACATTTTCAATACAGAAAGGCATACTTAATAAAAAGTATGTTTAATAGCTGCTTAAAGATTGTTATTTTCAAAAGGTATGGAACACATATTCTAATTTATTGAATATGACTGTATATTGTATGCTACTATTAATTTTGTTTTTTTGTTTTTGTGTGAGTCAATTTCTGGTTAGTTTGTCCTGTATGCTGGTGAGCCAGAGATAATTCTGCTCAGGTGGAAACTAAAGATGTATTCTATTTTTTCAATTTTAACTTTTACCACTAAGTATTTGTATTTCAAAAATATTAAGTACCATGATCAGCTTATTTTGTCAGTTTTATTTAGTACATATCCATTATTCCAGCTCATGCCCATACATAATTGATGACAGATGTTTTGCATATTATTTCTTTGCCAAGAAGAGCTGCTCATTATTGCCTTAGCATTGGCATTTTCATTAATTTCTTTTAAACAGATCATGTGGCATTCACATTCATATACAGTACAGACCAAAGTTTCGATACACCTTCTCATTCAAAGAGTTTTCTTTATTTCCATGACTATGAATATTGTAGCTTCACACTGAAGGCATCAAAACTATGAATTAACACGTGGAATTATATACTGAACAAAAAAGTGTGAACCAACTGAAAAAATACCACAGCAAGATGCTGTGGTAGCCATGCTGGTTCAGTATGCCTTCAATTTTGAATAAATCCCCAACAGTGTCACCAGCAAAGCACCCCCACACCATCACACCTCCTCCTCCATGCTT
>JAHUTJ010060238.1:0-11026 GCA_036250325.1 Characodon lateralis
TCTGCTCTTACTGGTGCAATGTGCAATCAATGAAGACTGGCTACCAGGCTGGTCCAATTTAGCCATGAAACCTCCCACACTAAAATGACAGGTGTTTCAGTTTCATTGTCCAACTCCTGTATGCAGTATTCTGGCTGTGCATGTAGTCAACTGTTTTTGGAACAGTTTAACAGCTCCTCTATTGGTAAGCTTCAATATTGCAACTCCTTCTTATCCAGAAAGTCCATGTAATTGGAAAACATAATTGTTCTCCTTATGTATTAAAATTGTATTAAGGCCTAGATGGATTTTATTATCACAGTATGCTTGATATTGAGAGTAAAATCACTATACTGCAGGCGTGTTATTGTTTTCAGTTAATTGTTTGTGCAATCTAATGCCACTAAAGATCTTAGTTCATTCAAAACCTCTTTTTGGATTGGATGTTTTTTTTTGTTTTTTTTTTTGCCTGCGTTATGTATAATTAGGTTTTATTTTAAAAGAAACTAAACAACATATAATCTTCCCACAAATATTCATGCAAAAGCAATGTGTTGCCACTATTAACTTGCCATTACGTTAGCAAAATATGAGATGGTCAAATAACTGACCAGGGTCATGAATTGGTGCTATATAAATAAACTGAATTGAATTAAGAAGATTATTAGTTATTGATAGTGGGCACAATCTTTTACAAACCTTAGAGCTGCAGTCTGTTGAAGATTTTTATTTGCAACGTTGTTTATTCCTTTTAGGGAGAAATTAAAAATATTTGATGGTTTCTAGTTTCCTATTTTAATTTCCTTCATCTTGCAGTAGAATGCATTACACCAGCAAATGCAGTCTTAAAATGTTTGAAGTCCATGCTTGTGCAACCTGGTTTGGCTGTATCCCTGTAATGATGTAGCTAACACTTCTGCTGTTGACACGTCTCCCTGAATTTTTCCTCTCCACTCACCCTCTGTACTCCCTCTCTATATCTCTGCTTTTCACCTTATGGTTCCTCATCTATCATCTTTCCTTCTTTTCTACCACTTTATTCTGTTGTTTGCTCCTTTCCTGTCGCTCCATTCTCTGTACCCTGTCACCTCTATTTCAGTATGGCATAGCCGTGGCCTGCAGGCCTTCATTACCCTGTTGTTCTGCAGTGGGCACTCCTTTGGACCTGGCGTCACTCTGGGATTAATGCTATCTCCATCTTTGTCAGTTCCTTATCTCTTTTCTGAACTCTTGAAATAAAGCCTAACCAGATACGTGATGTACTTCAGATTAGCGAAGGCAGGAGGCAAGTATGGAAATCCTCTGCCGATTAGATGCCCTTCTTCGGTCTGAGAGAGATGTGCACAGGCTCTTGCCAAGCGTATCACAGACACAATGATGCACTTTAAATCCTAAATCTAAGGAATGGAGTGAGGATTGTCCCTTTGCCTTTTACATTTTACTTTTATGCCATTATTCTTGAAAAGGGAAATAGTATAAGTATTAAGTAGTGATGAACCAATCAACCGGCTAGTGATCTAAATTGTTCAATTTGCCCTTGAGTAGCTCTAAATGGTAATCGGATGGTCAAACACTGAAGAATTTGTTTGTTTTAAAGCAGAATATTCCCACTTTTTTCACCCTGTAAATGTTTCAACAAACAACACGTTCTTTGAAGGCCTTTATTTTATGTTTTTTACTATATGTCTACAAATGAGATGCCACATTTAGCACCTTTAGAGGCTAATGATTGGCTTGTCGTAGTATTCTCACATTGTTTACAAATCATTTGTGTCTTGTCTTACACTTGGTCACCATTTCCTTTTTTAACGAGACACAAAATGCTGCCCAAAAACATTTTAAGAAAGGCGGAGGCTTCTTTAATCCTTTCGTAACCAGTATTGACATTCAGCCCAACAAGAAGTTATTCGTCGAGTCTGTCAACACAAGAAAACTCAAACACTACTTAATTACTTGCATCAAAATAAAAGTCTCAAATATATATACAACAGGTGATCAAGCTTAAAACACACACTTATATTTCATAATAAAAGCTAACAGTCACTTCATCATATAAGTACTTATACTGACAGAAACTGTACAGAAATATTGAGGCATTATATTATAGACAAATATTATGCCTTTAGATCTTGTTACACTCCTGGTGTGTGTTACGGTCTATACAAAGAACATTAAAGTTGGCAGGTCATATCTCAAAGAAAGTTGGAAACGGTTCACGGCCAGTAAAATGCTGATCTGTACATAGTAGTGATATAGCTAAGACTCTTAGCAGACGTTTGAAGTCTGGTTTCACTGTGCTATGAAGTAAATACCAAATTCAACTTCTAATTATCTCACCATAAGAAAAATACAAAACCATGCAAAAAAGAAATGCTTCTCAGTGTTACCTGAGTGGTTAACTAGAAGTAACTGAATGCCATAGAAGAGGTTTCTAATAGCACTCAGCAGAATTTATATTTATTTGCATAGATTATTGTAGTTATATAAGCTGTGTTTAGCAGCTGTTTGTCCAGTACTACAAGACCCATAGAGATTCAGGTTGGCACATTTGTCCAAAGAAAAACTAATTTAATTTTTGCTCCAGTGTTGCTGATGATAAAAACACATTACAAACTGACGCAAAGTTATATCTCCTGCAAAATGGTTGATTGGTTTTCCCTTGCTCTTTTCTTTCATAAAAAAGCCAAAACATTGAAATTATTTTGTTGCATTAGTTTCTTTTGGTGAAAAAAATGTATGATATGTAGTGACTTAACAAGTATGAGTAGTTCACAGAAAAGGTTTGAAATTACACCTTGGCAGCAAACTCTTGCTGTGAGAATTTGTATCTTGAAATAGATTACACATTTTACCTGAACGGAGTTTGTGCTTTTATACATTAATCAGCTATAGTTTGCAGACTTTCATTTGTGAACTATCTGCACAAAGCAGTTAGTTGCTAACTCTTTGCTTTAGCTAGTGGAAATATGGTAATTTACTCTGTTGGTGAAATAATTCAAATCTGGACCTTTCACTTGGACACTGTCTGGATTTGTCTTGATTTTTTTTATTTATTTTTTTATTTACTTAATAGTTATCAGATTTTACTGTAGTTTATTTCTGTTTGACCACCAATACAAGTTGGTCTATAGTAGTGTGATAAATATTAAGGTTTGGGGTAAAAGTGATATGTCTTATAATGTCTTGTCAGAAAGCCTTTCTTATCAATGTGTACCTGGATACAAATACCAGTGATGTTTGATGCATTTTTTTGGTGAGTGGAAAAAAAAGCTCACCCCTTCTAACCTTTAGTTTTCAGAGCATGCAACACCCTCTGTTATAACTTGCAATGAGAGTAAAGATGGGCACGAAAGCCCTAAAATAAATTGTCGTTATGGAAACTTGGTGACACTCTGATGACACTATTTACTTCAGTTTTTCAGTGGTGAGCTTTGGAGCATCTTTTTTTATTACCTTACTTACCATCTGTCTCACAGTGTGTGGTGGTAGGAAAAACTCATCTTCCTTGCTTGTCACAGTTTCAATTGTTTTAAACTTTAGATATAGTCAAGCGGATGTGAGTAGCAGGTTTGGTGCAGTCATTTAATGATCTAAACACATTTACAGTAGATGAATTGCCTGTGCTATTGTTTTTCCCATTTTTAGGAATTGGACATCCCAGCAAGGTTGTTTTTATACCCCATCGAAACAGGAAATCATATGTTTCTATTAAAGAGTTCCAAGATAAACTGATCAACGCAGAAAACGAATTATAAATTACAAAATAATTCAGTTACGTTTACTTGATCTGATATAAAAAATAAAAAAAAAACAATAGTTTTTTTCATGGTGGAGTTTTCCCCCTATGAATAAAGGTGTTGAAGGTATTGTTTGGATTCTTGCAATATTTCTCATCATATTGCAATATGTCTGCATTATATTTTAAAGTTGCATACCCCTAACTTCATTCACCTGTTTCTAGCTTTTTTCCCCACTTCTTCTCTTTCCTGGAGACAATACAAACCTACAGTAACAACATTTACATTTGTTTTTTTACTTTTTTTTTCTGTCGCTTATGATACAAGAACAAAGTACAATTACAATCAATCAGACAGAAACAAGAAGGTATGAGAAAAAAAATGTAGCAGAGACTTGTAGTAAGAGAGAGAGGTGACAGAAGTGTTCAGCTCTGAATTTAGGGCTTAATGTATCCAGTCTTCTCACACACAAACATTGTGTCTTTGCAAATATTTCACACAGACAATAAGGATAAGTGGTTATGTGTTTCTTGTTTTCCTTAAAAAAAATCCAGTTTTCACTTCTTGTTGGTTATATGACTTATCTGCCTGTCTTGCTCCACATACAGGCATACATCTGCCCAGCTAGGATTAAGCCAAAAGCGACCTGCGATTTAATGGCTTTGGCAACTGTCTCTGCATACATCTAACAGAATTTCCACAAGCCCTTCCCTTTTCGTATTTATGGCAAAATCCAAATCCACTCTTGGGTGTTTCTAACATTTTTTACATTCGATTAGCTGGAGTGAGGGGTCTCTTAGAGTCGACAACTGGTTTACTGGGCTCATGGGTAGGGCAGAGCAGATTAGTCAATTAAATGAAGACATGGAGGAAAAGGGTCCCAGTTTATTCTCATCCTTAAACCTCTGTTGTGTTATTCTTAAGAAGTCCCTGAGGGGAATCAAATGGACAGATTGTCAGAAGAAGTGAAGAAGACAAATACAGTGCAACAATATGCTGGAACCAACTCCATATAATGTCTGAAATTGGAAGAAATTGGTTTTGTCCAGTTTGAATAACAATGACTCACAGTTTATTTGCCTAGAAAGAAAACAGCAGCTGAATTGATATTAATCCAAACAATTATAGTTTACTGACTTTTTATTTAAATAAAGCAAGCTATCAAAAACAAAATATATAATGAAATATGTGCCAGCTCCACCTGGCACATTGCCCACTAAAACCTTTGTGGAACAAATATGCTTCAACTGATTCAGTCCAAATTCACTGCTGTTGAAGTCATGATGTTGATGAATACAAGCTAAGGCTCCTCCTAGGATTTCAAAAGGATTGTCATGGTGTTTTGCAATGTTCATTAATTAAAAAATGTTTTGAGGCTCAAAAATTTTATTTTACTTTGTTCAATCACAAATAAATCATACATAGTAAGAGTTGCAATAGTGGTTCCCTGGAATAATGTTTTATGTCTTACCTTTACATAGGTACCAAATGTTTGCATTTAGACTTTATAACTGTAGAGTTATACTTGGAATTGCTTTAAAACCCCTCAGGGCATAACTGGGTAGTTGGTTTAATGAGTATTTCCACTAAGGTTTGTTGATGTTATTAATGTAGTAAGATGTAAGCACTGTAAGAGTTTAAATGAATTTTAAAATAGCAATTATTCCTGCTTAATTAGTAAATACTGTAGTAAGTATGAGCAGTGGAAGAGTTTAAGCTGGGAGATAAGTGAATCAACATGCTGGGAATCTTTTAACAAAGAAAAATGCTTAAAAGTCTCCCACCCACACTTATAGTTCAATGTAGATAACCAAAGTACTATCCTACCATGCCCCCACCCATTCATGGAAAAGCTTTGGGTGATGGAAATTCTCCTTTATAGGTTAGCTTCCATTTGAAACTCACATCCTGTGTGGTTGAGCACATAATTATTTCACATGTACCCAAACCCACCAAAATGCATCTACAGCAGAAAACCTTCACTAGTTTAGATAAAATTGATTTGACTACAGCAAAGATCTATGGTTTATGTTAAAATAATTGCTTTGTTAGGGTTGTGTCATTATTATTATTTATTAATGATGTTGTAGTTCAAAACGGGGGTTTTTCACTGACGTCACAGAAGTCACAGATTTACTTCCAGTTCGCCATCTTGGGTGTCTCCGTATCGCTTCACACTTTTCACAACATTGCAACACTGCATACTTTTTCGACCATGGTAAGTATGTAGAGTCGTTACAGCCTCCTGATACGGCCATGTACCTCAAGAAAATTGCAATCATCAACAAGGTGGATCAATATGTTGATTTGTTTAGCACAAATCTGGACGATTGGCCGCACATAAGTTTTATACAAGTAAGTATGCAACTATTTTTTCATAGCCACAACATAGGCAAAAATCCATGATAAGTTCAATTTTGCCTTCTATTGAATAATTACATAATAGTTATACCACTAGATAATACATTTACAGTATAAAAGTAAAGGTAAATTGCAGCCTACATCTAGCTACTCAAGACATGAGAGCGTAGCTTACTGAAGTAGGTCACAGCGCTGAGTGCTGGATGGCTGCGCTGAGCAGTGCACCCAGTTCAGAATCAACCGATCAGCTCACAGTCTTTGCAGACTACTTTTCAGGATATTATTACAATAAATGTAGATGAACATTATTGTTTACCTGTCACAAAATGTGCACTATACACTCGGCCGTGAGTGAGGTTCAAGCCGTCCAAATCCGCCCATAGTTCAGTTGAATAGTCCAGAGTTTTGCTTCACTGATCACGCTAAAACAACGAAAACAGGCTGCAGCCGCCATCCAAGATGGCGATCTCGAAAAGCGGTCACGTGACTGCGACATCATGTGAAAACTCCCCATTACAGAAATACTAGATTTTGGGATGCTTTGTCACAACTGTCCGTTGAAAACACAAGACTATGTTATTGTCTTATGTCTTTTTACCCACTCCCTTCTATATAATGATTGGTTATTTAAATTATTGATGCTAAAAGGAATAATACCTCTTGGGCAAATTTTAAAATTCAAGTATTTGTTGGTGTTAGTGGTGTAGTTGCTACCTGTCCACAGAAATAGGCTTACCCCTTCACTGTTTAAAGTCTCATGGCAGGATAAACTAAATGGCTCCTTTTTTTAGCTGTACTTTTACTGCACAGTCAGAAGGGTGTCATTGATCTTCTGACCTACATCTCAGCAAGCAACAGAAAGAGCCACAGTGCTTATTCCAAGTAAACTCTACTGATAACACATTTATTATGTCAGTGAACTGTGGATGACTAAATATTTTGACATTGTTTTATTGCTGTGATTATGCACGTAAAGGATTTTATGGCTTTTTTTAACAATGCAAAAACAAACAGTTACAAGAATTGAAGAGCGAACGTCATTGCCTCTTTTTTCGAAGAAGCTGACCAAAAATGCAGCTCTACAATGCATCTCAAATTGAATTCAAGCATTTTGTAGTGCTCAATATGGATTGTTTACAAACAGTTAGGGATATTGAATTACAATAATTATTAAATGATTCATTTCTAACAAATATTTCACTGAGAGAAAATGAATAAAGACGAAAAACAAGGACTGGGTAATAATAGAGGAGATAATTAAACTCTCTTTGTTGGCGGTGGGCAGAATATAGCTGTATTGTTGTGGTAAAGATCTTTAACTACCCGCATGTCTGCGTCAAGTCTGCTTAAAGGTCAGGTTATTGTGTGAAATTAGCAAAGACAGAAAGGTCATTGAGATTGTTTCTGGCTAATAGATAAGACCTGAGGCCTTAATGGGTTCATGTTTTGCCTTTTTATCTGCAGAGGATAATGCAGAAGAGCTAGCCCTTTTGTTTCCAATGAATCCTACTTGTGCAAACACACACAGTCACACTCAGAGGAAGACTTTCTCATGCAGCAACAAGCTTAGAAATATAGCCACAAATATAGCCACAAAACACATTGTAAGCAAAAGTGTTTAGGTGTTTTGAGAAAATTCTGAAACAGTTTGGATAGATCATCATTTTTAGATTTAGTCTTTTGTGGAAACACAAAGAAACAGAAAATACAAGACAGATTTATCTAGCTGGGCAGGAATATTCTACCCTGGAATTCTTTACAAAAAGAATTTCACACTCATAAAACATTTATTCTATTCTATTCTATTATATTCTATTCCATCTACCTGTCTATCCATCCATCCATCCATGGGTTCCTTCTGCACAGGGTTTGCTTGTTCAACACGTGCATGCATGGGTTCTCTCAGAGTACTCTGCCTTCCTCCTACAGTCCAAATGATTGTCATCCTGAGATCTGAGTGCATGTTGTTGTTTGCCCATTAATGGTCTGACAACCTGTTCATGGATGGATGGAAGGTAGGTAGGTAAACTTCTTGTAAGGGTTAGAGACATCTGTTTTGATACATAAAGAGTATAACCTTTTAGGTTTTAGTTGTTTTTTTTTTGGATGCTAAATTACTACCTCAAGCAAAAAGCCTGTGGCACATTTTTTCTGTGATTTGTTACAGTCCTTAGAAAAAAATTAAGAATTTGCATGTTTGACTACAAAAAAAAACTGGTAATCCACTCCAATCAGAAAAGAATCTTGATTGTGCGTGTCTATAAACATGCAAGAGCTACCACTGTTTAACTTTAATTGAGTTGTATTTATTTAGAAAATTGTGCAATTATTTTGGCAAAAAAAACAAAATCTGGGAAGTAAATGGAGTATGTTAGCCTTACAATGCACTCCAACATATTTCTGTCTTGCATTGTTGCTCCACATTAATTTATCACATGCATATTTCTCCTGCAAAATCTGATACATAAGCCCAAAGGAAGAAAAACACAGGCAGCTTGCTAAACAGATGAGGCAAACCTGTTAAAAGATCCACTCTTTCAGTTTACGTGCTGTTTTTTCTCCAGTTTGGAAGTGCATATTTTTCGCTAAGAGCTAGTAAGCATTTGGTTGGACCTGATCTACTATTGTTGAGTCACATCATGTGAGTTGGTGGTCCTGGGCTACATGGGAGGACAATGAAACAAAAGGGGTCAAAACTGTTGTAGACCATTTCTGAATGAGACCAGGGCGGATAGCTCTTAAAGTATCTGAAGTAGTAAAAGTGATGTGAGATGTAATGGCAAACATCTCTCAACAAATCTCAAATGGCATGACACACATTTCAGGCTGAATGCTCATTTTGTCACTTCTGACTAAATTTTTCAGAAAATAAAAAAAAGCTATTTTCCTCCCTTAATCAAACATGCAAACAAAGTCTCAAAACCAGAAGACATTAAAAGATAGTGCCGTGTTAATCCATAGATTAAATCGAATATAATATTTTGCACCACACGTGGTTTTTAGGAATTTGTACCAGTTTCCATTAATCCTCTTATCCAAAAAAAAAATCTAAACAAATTGTGAAGCTGCTCTCCTGTGAACATGCATACACCTCCTTAGAGACATGTTCTTAAAGGATTTGTCTGAGCAGTTTTCTGATTAACAGTGGAAACCACAAAATGCAGATACAATACAACTGCACTTTGATCCACCACTAAGTTTTCTTTTTTAATTTTTGGAGGAAAGAAACCATTGCATATTAATGTGCCTTTGATGTTTGATTAATCTGCTATCACACTGTTCCTTGTGTTGTATACCTCTTAACTTGTCAAGGTCTATTAAGTGTGTGTGTGTCCCTCGTGATTCACCCTTTTTTTGTAAGGTTTGTGTCTTTTGGGAAAAAAGGGTGTAACATTTATGGTGTGTTACTCCATCAACTGGAATAAGTTGCTCTTCCTGGGTGTTACTATTGCAGTTTATTTATCTATACTTAATAACTGCCTGTGGCATTTTGTGGCATCAAAGAAGGTGTCAATTATAGCGTGATGTTAGCGTTCATTGCACATTTTTTGAAAAAGCAACTTTCGCTTGTCCAAGATTGGACTTGCAGATTGAACGAGCACAACGGTCAGTGGGACCTAAACCACAAGATACAATGATTGCAAGATCTATCCTGGGTAACTTTCTGAAATATAACATCAATGAAAAAAAATTTAAATGGCATTGAAAAAGAGGATTATCTGTGATGTTAAAATGATCTCATTTGCACATGATTTGCTGGCTGAGATAAACAAGTTTAAAGAATACAAAAACATCAAGAGGATGATGATGAGGATTTACCGGGACGACAGACCACGCTTGTATAATAATGCACAAGAAGCAGGATATGAGCAAAAGGGGGAGCTCCATGTAGCTGAGTCAGATGAAGAGCCATCATTCACCCAACCAAGGCGCACACTGGAACAAAGCGGGCAGCTCCTACTCTAAACGTGTTTGTGAGAGGCTTCGTGGATTTCAACAGGAACAACAAGGCGCTTTAGAAAAATGCATATATCCTCACTGTGCATATGCATCCATTTGTGGGGTCTAGGACTTTATGTCTTTTCAAGGACAATTGGCTTTATTATTTTGCTGCAAAATTTAAGTTACATATTCAACAACAATATTTTGAACTGGTGATGTGTACCATGCCTGTAATTCCTGTAATTTGTCTGTTTATTTGAGTTCAAACACCCTGCATTATAATTTAGCACACTGCACTGATTAGGACTAATGGAGAAAAGACTGATATTTAAAGGAGAGGGAAATTTGCCTCTGGCAGAGAAGGAGCCCCTATTAGGGTAGTATTCCTCCTTCTAAAATATGGAAATGGATATTATGTTAACAGGGCAAAGTACAGCCGTGAGGATGGAAGTCTTCCTGTTTGTATTAATTTTTCTGTGTTCCTTTTGTTCTCACTGTGTTCAAATTGTCAGCATTAGTAAATTAGCACACTGGTATGACTAATTATGATATCAGAGCAGCTTCATGGAAGGAAAATGGTTTTCAACAACCCTGTTAAGAGGGGTAGAGTACTCACAAAGATAAAAATTTAGCAACTTTTAGAAAAATCAGATTACCCTTCTTTAAGAAACACGTGTCCCAAACAAAGCATGAGAAATTATTAAAAAAAAAGATTTAAAAATGCTTTTTAATGCTTTTCTTTCAAAACAGGTCATAAAGGAGGAGTTGCTGTGCTAGTACTCATCTCCCTACATTTTGAACCTCTTAAGCAAATACAAGATAGTAAAGACTGGCATGTATTGGTCCAGGGCAAATAAGAAGGGAAAACGACTATTCTTCTTTCAGTTTATATGCCCCCACAGTATGACCTACTGTTTCTCAGAGTCACGAGGTATACTAATATGGGCTGGTGACTTCAATACAGACTTGAATAAAAAAATAAATATATATATGTGTGTATATATATA
>JAHUTJ010060239.1:0-11024 GCA_036250325.1 Characodon lateralis
TGACCACTGTGCAGGACTTGTATATGTCATTCCCAAGACAAATTGACGCTGTATTGGCCGCAAAAGGAGGCCCTACACCATACTAATAAATTATTGTGGTCTAAAACCAGGTGTTTCAATTTCATTGTCCAACTCCTGTACATGCATATGCACAGTTTCATGAATCTGGATTTAGATTCAAAAACTCTGGTTATGCAGTTGTCTTGATTTGAGCGCACACCACGTTTCAGTAGCAAATCCATGTACGTGAGGCCCTTGGAGTGTTTGTTGCTGAAAAGCTCGGTCTTCGTCTCTTCTGATCAAGGCAGTTGGCTCCATTTAAAGCCCTAGTAGAGTTGAGCAAACTCAACACATTTATGTCTGTGACAGTAGGACAAGAAAGTTTTGTCAATGGTAGTTTGAACTTTTCTTTGTTGTTTAATCTATTTGTAGTTATTAACAAGTTTAGGCCAGTAGCCACCTCCTGTTTCAGACTTAAGAAAGTAATCAGCACATATCCTTGTTAAATGACATGTTCTCTTGTCTTTCCCATTTTGAAGAGTATATAAGAGAGGTTTCCTATGTGTCATGTCATATTTATACCCCAAGGAAACAGTGTGTAATGGATTACTAATTATGTGCATAAATGTGAATATATGTTTACTTTCATTGAAAAGGCTTTGTCATGGGTGCAAAAATTATGGTACCGGTTAAAAACAATAATTTAACTTTTTTTCCTTTGGATAAATGTACTTAAATTAGGCTGGATTTTTCTAACATCTTTAGTTTCAAATTGAACTACTGCAGTAAAAGATTAATTCACTAATGTTTTTTACAGATCTTTACCAAGGGCATAAATCTGTGTGGAGGTGGTGTAAATTGCCTTTCATCTTTGATTTGTTTCTGTAAGGGCGGTATCAAACAAACTGGGAGAGAAGAGGTCTGTTGTCCTTGTCGAACTGAGTCCAGGATCAATGTAAAATTGCAAAAATGCAAATCCAATAAAGTGAGGAAGCTCACACGATGAGGAGAAGGCCGTAGAGATAGGCGTCTGAGAAGTCAGGAGGATAAATGAGCTTCAGAGACAGCTCTGTGGGAAGAGACAGAAACATTAGTTGGTGGAGAGGTGACCCACAGAAGGTTAAAATAATGAAAGGAGGTCGGGACAGCAGCCAGACACACTAATACAGAAAGTCAGGTGCACACACACACCCACACACACACTAAAACACACATAATCCACCCTCATGTCATGTGTGGCTAAACTATCTTGTGGAGATCAAATACAGAGGAATTCAGAGGAGATCATTTGCACCAAAGTTGTCATCAGAGATATTCTGGATTTTGATCTCAGTCATCTTTCTGGTGTCCAGAGCAGATTGCAGAAGGAGGTTTCTCTCCAGGATGAAATACGCTGTTAATGAGAATGAATATATTTCAGAACAGCTGTCATTTATATGTTCAAGGAACACAACTGGTGTTTTTATTTTTAGTAAAAGGTTGTTCCATTGCTAATTTACTGACATGGAAAAACAGCTCAAACAAATGATTGCATAATGAAGATAGTGATTTGCTAACACAAGCATTATATCGTCATTAGTACAATGATAATGTTAACATTGTATTGAATACATGCTAATGATGGCATTCAGAGGTGGGAAGTAACAGAGTACAAATAGTTTCTTACTCTATTTAAGTAGTTATTTCAGGTGTCTGTACTTTTTACTTGTACTCTCTACACGTGGACACATATCTCTACTTTCTCCTTACATCCTCAAAAGGGGCTTATTACTTCAACACAAATCAACGATGTGGTATAATATTCGTAACAAAACAGAAGAAAATCAGCTGCATGGACAGAAGGTGTCCAGTGGGAGCATGGCTTGTGACACAGAAAAACATTAACAGTGACTTGAATGAAGACAGTGAACTGGGTAAGACTGCAGCAGACAAAGGAACAAATTCGAAGAATCAAGACATTTCCCATCTATAGGCTTTTTTAAGAGAACTCTTCGATGTTGTCGGTTCTAAGAATGATTCATAGCGAATACGCTGTGTTTGGTGCCAACCTAAAAATTACAAGCTTCTTGCATTCAAGAATTATCCATCAAATCTGAAAAAACGCATTCAGGTAAATGTGCATTTTTTGGCAAGAGCAAAATAGGAAAACAACCACTTTTTCCTAACTTCTTGTTTTTTAAAGTTATCAAAAGAGTTGTTTGGTATCATTGAAGGTGACAATTATTTTTAACTTTCAATGTTTTACTTTACTTCAAGTACATTTGAGAACTGTAGTAAGTAAAGGAGATCAATCAGTAGCATAATGTTAGTGGCATAATGTTAATGTTAGCATTGTACTCACATTATAAATGTTAGTATAAAAATAGCAGCATTACACTAACAATACAACAACGTTATCTAACGTTACCCTTTTCTTACTACCATAAAATTAGCATTATGCTAGAATTAGCATTATATTCTTACAGTATGATAATGCTACTAAGCTAGTGATAACAAGCTAATCTTAGCATTAACAAGCATGTTTTTAGTATGCTACAATTAACATTATAATAACATGTTGTTAGCATTATAGCCACATTATAAATGTTAAATAAGAAAATAAATAATAATAAATAATAAAACAGGATTATACTAACATTAACACAATATTAATATAACATTTTCTCACTACCATAACATCAGCATTATGCTGAAATTAGCATTATAGTATCTACTACTAGTAGATAATGTTAGCAATATATTATATTTACTATTTTAATGATAATGTAAGCTTGTTTTTACCACCATTCTAGCACTAGTTCTATAAAAGTAGCATTATGTCAAATCAAGAAAGTCAGCACTATAGATAACTATTAAACTCATTACAATGATAATGAAAGCATGCTACCGCTAACATGTTGATACATGCTTGTCTAATTCTGTTAGTGTTGTCGCTTAAATGTGGAAGTTCTTATATGAAATGTTTCCTTGTCAGAGAATAGATAGAGAACATGGTGGCAGGGTATTCAAGATACTGATCCGCTATTAGACCAAGATGGCTTGGTCGGCAAAAATTTCAACCATGTCTGATCATGCTAGTCTCATGCTAAGAATAAGACTTAATCATGTAGGGTGCTAGTGCAAGATTTTTGTGTGTTGCATGCTGAAACAGCAACATTTGTATCCTGTTATTTTGGGATTGTATGTCAATAGAAATAATATGTCTTTTACTGCGCATGCCAGCAATGTGCAAATAAGTGCAGTATCTCTAATAGACACTACAAGTACAGCGCGTAAAATTAGAATATCGTGAAAACGTTCAATATTTTTTGCCACTCATTTCAGAAAGTGAAACACAGAGTAAGATATTTCAAACATTTATTTCTTGTAAATTTAAGAATTACAGCTTACAAATAATAAAAGCCCAAAATTCAGTGTCTCTGAAAATTAGAATTTTGTGAAAAAGTTAAATACATAGAAAGTTGAGTGGTAGGAAGTATAGTAGGAAAAAGTGCACCAGCAATAGGGAGAAATGCATCCTTGAGAGGATTGTTAAGCAACATCCATTCAAGAATTTGGAAGAGCTTCACAAGGAGTGTACTGAGGCTGGAGTCAATACATCAAGTGTCACTACACAGACAAATCCTACTCATGGACTACAAATGTTGCATTTCTCATGTCAAGCCACTCCTGAACCAGAGACAGCATCAGAAGCGTCTTACCTGGGCTGAGGAGAAAAAGAACTGGACTGTTGCTCAGTGGTCAGTGGAGAGGCACAGAATCCACATTGCTTGAAGTCCAGTGTGTAATTTCCACAGTCAGTGATGGTTTGGGTTGTCATGTTATCTGCTGGTGTTGGTCCACTGGGTTTTCTAAAGTCCACAGTCAACGCACCCATCTACCAGAATATTTTAGAGCAGTTCATGCTTCTACTGCTGACAAGTCTGTGGAGATGCTAATTTCATTTTCCAGCAGGACTTGGTACCTGCCCACACTGCTAACAGTATCAAAACCTGGGCCAATGATTGTGGTGTTATTGGCCAGCAAACTGATTTGACCTGAACCCCATAGAGAATCTATTGAGTATTTTCAAGAGGAAGATGAGAGACCAGAGACCCATCGATGAAGATGACCTGAAGACTGCTATCAAAGCAACCTGGGTTTCCATTACACCTCAGCAGAAGCACAGGCTGATCGCCTCCATGCCATCCCTCACTGATGCAGTAATTCATGCAAAAGGAGCCTCAACCAAGTTCTGAGGGCATAGAAATTAACATACAATTCAGTAGCCTGACAATTCTGTTTAAAATCTCCTTTTTATTGCTCTTATGTAATATTCAAATTTTCTGAGACACTGAATTTTGGGCTTTTAGGATCTGTAAGCCACAATATTTAAAATGACAAGAAACAAAGGCTTGAACAAAGGTGTTTGTGTTACGAATTTCTGTAGACGTCTGTTTCTTCCCTTTTTGTTTATGTTTTTTTAGTGTTACTATCTTAGTGCATTTCACCGTCAACATATTTCTTAGTTTAGAGATGTTCTGTAATGTTTCTTCTCTGTCTTCTTCTGTTTATTCTTTCTTGCCTCCCTCAGCTTTCTCCTCCTTTATTGCTCTCAGCTGCTACTCATTCCCACCTGATCGCTTTCATCTGCTCTTTATGTCTTTATGCCTTTTTTCAGTCATCAAACTACACAGAAATCACCATACTGTTAAATTATTTTGAACTTGCCCTTGATACCTGTCAATTATACAGGCTGAATTTTAAAGTGATTAAAAAACACGGTGCTGCATCAGATACAGCTGATGTTTAAAAAATATGATGAAGCCTTTTGATTGCTGCAAGCTGTTTCCTGTTCCAGAACAGCTGTTAGGGGAAAACAACATAGGTTCTCACTCAGACAAGCAAAAAATACTTACAGTCCAAGTCGCTGAAACTGAGAAGCAGAACAGCTGGAACACCAGGACCTGCAATGTCCACAGAAGTGATTAGGCGACTTCCGAAAATGAAAAATAACTTCTGCTGATCACTTATTTAGAAAAATATTTGGACCAGTCTATGCGATATCTAAAACATTCAGCAGTATTTAACAGAAAAGAGGGCTTTGAATCATTACAACCTACCCACCTCTTGTGTATTTGTCCCTTTAGGCTTTCATAACTACTTACATGTAACTACGATTATTTACCATAGAGTGGTTGCACTTTAAACTGCCTTCACTGAACAAGTGCAAGCTTAAATATGTGTATTCTGGTTAAAATCAACTGTTAAAATTATATTCTGTTTTGCTCAGCCAGACATTAAAGGTTTAAAAAGGTGTTGAAGAAATAATTTCAATATTGTATTCTTCAGATTTGTATTCATCGCATCCTAATTTATGTTAAGATCTTAAATCCAACATAATCATAAAACAACAGAGTGCATTATATTAGATTCAACAGCAGAGTTCAGTGTCCAACATCACAAACATATGTAGTTTCATCTGTGTTTATTAAAGCACTGGTATTGGGTCTCCATGGTAAAATATGGGGGGACGTGGCAGCAGTGTATCGATGGTTTGTAGGCCCTGGCTACCTGGCAGGGTTTGGCAATTCTGGCCTCAAGTCCAGGCTAGTGTCTTCAAGCCATGACCTTGACACCTCCTTTTGGAAAGCCCGGTGGACATATACCACTTGGAAGAGAATCCAAGGCAAACCTAGCACCTACTGGAAAACACCTGGAGAATAATCAGAATAATCTCAACCAAAGGATGGCCAGCTTTCCTACCTGGAGCTGGTATCTCTGCATTTCAACTTTGAATATGAGAAACAGAAGGCATGAATCGTTTTTTTTTTAAGAGAAGGAAGTTCAGAATTAACCTGAAACAGGCAATAAACGAAAGTAAGAGTCATTGACTGAGTTACAGCTGTCAGAACCTTATGTACTTTCCATCTAGAAGAAAGTACTCCTGGTTCAGTGCTTGTGTGTTTTTCTGCCTGCTTCCAAATCCTAGTCAGGTGTAGCAGAATTTAAGCTATAAAACAAAAGGTGATTTGAACAGTGCTGTTGTCCTAGTTTGAGCTTATTGAAGATCTTTGTTTAAAACCTTCACTTTGTCTAATTTTATAATTGCTCTTTTTACATAAACTGTCTTTAAATGGAACAGAGACTTTACTTCATTCTGTGTTCATTATTTTTAGGGAGAGGTGAATATCTAAGACCTTGACAGTGCAGGATGGCGTTCTGAGCATTTGGACTGATGTCGACATCGAAGAACGTGCACCCTTTCTTCAGTCCACAGGTGAGGCATTGCCTTGGAAAAGAGCCATTGATCAACAAACTGTGAAGAAAAAAGGGGGCCAAAAGGAAAAAAGTCCATGTAATCATTTCTGAAAATGGGGAAACAAACTTAGAGGAGAATGAATGGTTTTCACCTGTATAAATGCCTCTGTTGGGCAGCCTCCTCAGAGCTCAGAAAGTATCTGTAAGAAGGAAAACAGAGCTACTAAAGTGAAACAAGGTCACAAATCCACTGGATTTTCCTGGCTGCTAACCTTAGAAACATTTGTGCATCAGTTTGAATAGGAAGCACGCAAACAGGTGCTGGGATTGAGAGAATTATAACAGTTGTCCAATATTTTGCAAAGAAAAATTAAATGGACACTTACATGATGTTTTTCATTTCATCATAAGATACAATTCTGGTCACCTCCCAGTTTCCATATGTTAAGCGATGAACTTCAACTGGGTCGCTTCTTGACTGAAATAGATAAAAAGTTGCCTTGCTTGCACATCAGAATTTAGAACATAGAAAGGGCTAAGGAACAAGAATTAAATTTTACTCAAATGAAATATGCCATCTCAAATATACACGCACACCTCCACTAATATCTGGTTGAATGTTCCATAGGAAGTTGCACCTTGACCACGGGTTTTTTGTTGCCCTCAACAACCTTCTGATATAATTCTTTGACCACTTTTCTTATCAGAATTGGTAGAGTTAGTTTAGATTGGTTGGTTTCCAGGAATAAACCTAGGTTTTAGGCAAACCTGACAAATTTCACAACTGGGTCGAGGCCAGGTCTTCGGATCGGCCAATGTAGAAGCTTAATGATAGCTTGCTTCACCCAGTCAAAACCCATTTCTGAGATGCGTTTGGGATCATTGTCAAGGTGCTCATTATTTAATTCCTTTTGTGCAATATACAAGTAACAGTTGCAGTGCAAAAGCCCCACACCATGATGCTGCCACCACAGTGCTTGACAGTGGGTGCAATTTTCTTAGGAGACGTTTAGAAGACTTCCTAATGACTAAGTTCCTAATGACTGCCTATAACACTGCCTTGCTGCATGTTAGAAAAGCAAAACATTTACTTTTCTGTACTTGTGTTATTATAATTATTATAATACATATAATTATTAACACTTTTAACAATTTTTAACATTAAGTTTTAACATTAATAAGTATTATTCAGTATTTTCCTTATTAGAAATATATTTTTGGAAGAACTGTAAGTTCCTTCTTTATGAAGCTGGTGCAACAGGAACAACATTAAATGTTAGAGGCAGGTTAGGTTTATTCTGTTCTGAAATGACCCACAATCACTAAATACAGAGTTCAGTTAGAAGACATCTGCATGGTTAAGATGACAGAGCTTCAACTAACATAATGATTTACAGTAGAAAAAGCAGCTCCTTGTCAGAGCTGGAGTCTTGGGCTTCCTTTCACAACTGATCACGTGATGGAGAGGCTCGAGTCTCAGATCATGAATTCTGCTTAAATCTCAAGTCTTCTGAGGGTAAGTTTCAGTCCCACCCCCAACGCACCCCAGCCCTTAAGGTTAAGAAAATAGAATGATCCCACAGCATGATCCTACCACCACCATGCTTGACAGTTGGTGTGTAGTTCATAGGTTTGAGAGCCTTACATTGATTTGTCTAAGCAAGCTTATTTGTATTGTGGTCCATTAGCTCAGTATTTGTCTCGTTTGACCAGAACGTCTTGTTTCTATAAGGTACTTGGTCTGTTCATGTGGGTAGCTGCCAACATCATTGGAACTTGTCTCGTGTTTTTCGTTCAGGTCTACTGTATGTGAATAAACTGTTAAAATTAGAGATGACAAGGTCAAATTAGACCTGCAGTGGAAAATGGGGTCGAAACATGAACATGTACCCTAGAAGGGATTTGATTTAAATTACAGTAGATGCAGTGTATTCTTTGAAAAAGCAGCAGCAACGGTCCAACTGGGATTAAAATCAAAGCTCGCCATGATAAGATCTCTGAAAATAAATCCTTTCTTTGCTGTGAGATTTATTGCATGGATATTTTTTTGCTGCTGGAGAACAGAAAGACGTGAGGAGAACAAGGAAAAAGTCTGTTTTCAGTCACCTTTTTTGAAAGCATTGTGATGTGGTGGAAGTCTCTGTGACCTCCATGTTTGACGGGCAGAGTGAGGAAAATCTTGCTCAGGTCCTCTGAGAACAGCGGGTCCTGATTCTGTGGGGAGAAATGGGGAGGCGACACACTTTTGGCATAAATGCTTCCTGCTTTGAGTGCTGGATTAAATATGTGTACACCATGGATCCTGCAAAATCTTAGCTTTCATTTTTGAGCTGTTCTTTAGGATATTTTTAACACAATTTGCAAAAATATTTCAATTTATTATCCTTGCAGACTTGGTTTGACAAAAACATCTTCAGTTTTTGGTTCATGCAGGTTCTCTTTCTGCAACGTTTTGCTAATTACTTAGATAAAAAAGCCTTTTTTGGATATTTTCTTGTACTGAAAGGTAAATACAGATAGGTTTCTTTGTATTTGCATATCAAATTGTTTCGAATAATTTAATAAAAACTATGATTTTTCTTCTTGAGATTGCATGATTTAAATTAAACCATTTCTGAAAATTAATTCCAATATTTACCTGCCTGGTGAGCCATGTCTGTGAGAACTCCTCGCGTCTCTGAAGGAGAGAAAGCAACTTATCAACTTTACATAAGTACAAAGTTTAAATAAAGAAAGAGTCAAACAAAATGTTTCACATTCAAGCCACGCGAAAAAAAAAAAACAATAAACAAAACAAATGTATGTTAAATATAATGCAAAATTAAATTATGTTCGGATGTACTGAAATTGACACGATTTATTAAATATTTATTTCATAAAGGGCATTAATAGGTAGTCGATAAGAATTATACCAAAAAAAAGGGGAATAAGTTGGTTATTATCTTAAGAAAATACATTAAAAAAACTAATCTAATTTTAATACTATTTAATAAAAATTTTCAAAAATATATTATATATAATAAGAAATTACAACAAAAATGAAGATTATGAAGGAAAATTCAAATAAAATATTACAGCTTTCATTTCAGCTTGTTGTCCCAATTAGTCAACACTGTATTTTTTCATTTTTTCTTTTATTCACATTAAATGGATGTTAAAACTAGCAAAAGAAATGCTCAGTTTTGACCTTGAAATTAAATAAAGATCTTTGCAATGCACCATATTTAAAAAACTAGAAGGACATTGGTTTACCAACGCCAGTAATTGATAAATAAACTTTAAACATCATTAAAAAGGGATGTGTCCATTTTTCCACCAGTTGATACATTTCCATCATATTCAGCATTATATTTTGAAAAAAACTGAAATGCTAAATTCTCCAAGGTAAACAACTGCTGGAGAGATTTTGTTCAGATGTTCATCTTTTACTCTATTGTACCCGAAACTTTGTGCATAAAAGAAAAATATGTCATGTTCTCTTTCAGTAGATGTAAGAACATACCACCTACAATTGGTATCGTTCAAAAAAATGTTCACAATTTTAAATGCATGAAAAAAAACGGACAGACCTGGTGACAGATTCCAGTCGAGGCCTCACACACCGTCAGAATCGAGGCATTCTGAGGACGGTTGACCCATCGCACGGCAAGCCGTGTGTTATTGATCCACTTTACCATGGTGATGTAGAAATCTCTGCAGATGGAACAAGAGGATAGGAGGATTGGAAGGTTTTGCGGTCCCACGCTGTGCGGATGTTTTGGTACGTGTTGTCACCTGAGTCTGAGCTGATCTGGAGGATGTAGCTCCTGAGTGTTTGTAATGCCAAACAGATTGACCACAAACAGCTTGACAGTTGGGTTCCTCTGACCAGCCTTAAGTAACAGGCATAAAAACAGACGTCAGCCATATAAGGAAAAGAGAGAGTCCATGGAAGTGTGTACTCAAACGTGGTTATTATGCAAAAGTCTTGAGTTGTTCCTCATATCCTCTATTTTCACTTCCGAGCAGTGGGACTTTCTTGTTCTCATCAAAGATGCAGACCACCTTCATCTTTCAACATTTTGACCGGCTTTTTGTCAGTTCTTGTACTTCGATGACCACTGTCGTACCTTAATTTGTATCCTGGTTGTATCATGTATGTTGTAGTTATTTTTGGATTTCCATTAATTGTACCTGTTCTTTTCTTTGCATTTGTTTATTGCAAGCTGCAAAACAAATTTCCCCTTGGAGATAGTAAAGTTTATCTTAACTATTTCAGATTTTTGTCTTTCATATCAAAAGACTAAAGATGCATCTCAAAAAACAACAGAGATTACATTGGGTAATGGGCAGAAAATAGTATTTAGAATGTGACGTCCATGTTTTATTTTAACACAGTAAGATAGATGTTTACAAAAGCTGGTATTTTAGATTTAAATTTAGTTTAGTGCAGCTAACCTCATGTTAGCCAAGCTAAGCTAACATGAGATTAGCTTGGTTAGCTTGTAAATGAGGCTAGCTTAGCTTCATTTACAATTAACCCCAGAGTTTTATATATATAATATAATGCATGCTTGTGGCTTTTGTTCTGTTTTATTTTCCTTACTTTTTTAAAATTCTTGTTGTGTTGTTCACGTGGTAAATTCTCAATTTTTCTGCCTTTGTGCGCTATATATAGATATATATACAGTACAGACCAAAAGTTTGGACACACCTTCTCATTCAAAGAGTTGTCTTTATTTTCATGACTATGAATATTGTAGCTTCACACTGAAGGCATCAAAACTATGAATTAACACATGTGG
>JAHUTJ010060240.1:0-11020 GCA_036250325.1 Characodon lateralis
CTATGTCTCTCGGCTGGCCTGGGAACGCCTTGGGCTCCCCCCGGAGGAGCTGGAGGAGGTGTCTGGGGAGAGGGACGTCTGGGCGTCTCTGCTGAGTCTGCTGCCCCCGCGACCCAGTCCCGGATAAAGCGGAAGACGACGAGTACGAGTATTTTTGTGTTGCAGGATCTTTCTTGACCTGTGCTTTTTATACAGGTGCATTTCAATAAATTAGAATATCATCAAAAACTTTAGTTTTTAAATTCAAAAAGTGAAATATGAAGCTGATTTATTGCATACAGAGTGATTAATTTAAGCACATGCTTAAAGCTAATAAAAACTGAATATCCTGTTTCTCAGAAAATTTGAATATTACATAAGATCAAGGTTCTTTTGCCGCTTAAGAGGTGAAATTTCCATCCATTAGCAGCAAGCGACGTTCCAATACAAGGCACCATCTTGGAAAAAAAGATGGTGGACATCGACTTCAGCTAGTCAGTGCCTTAAGAGCCACTTTCTCACTAGGCAGACATTCATTAATAATCTTTATTCTATTGTTCTTATGTAATATTTTGATTATCTGAAAAACTGAATTTTAGGTTTTATTGAGCCATAATTATTAAAATAAACAGATTGTGAGAACATGCCACTGTGTGTATATAGGAGTTTCAGTTTTTTAAACTGAATTAGGCAAATAAATGACATTGAATACTTCCTTGATTATTAGACTGTGAAGCTGCTAAAACATTACATGATGGAAGCTCAATCTTTCGGTGGCATGGAACTGCTGACTGTCTCAATAAAACGAACAGCAGTAGTACAATTTATTGACCTAGCCAATGATCCACCATAGAAGTGAGTAATTTACAGAAACTGTCATTAAATTAGGAGATATCCAGAAACAAATCGTCTATTTTTCACAGATTTCAGGTAATGTTCAGACTGTTTAAATCTTGAAAACCCAGGGAATACCATCAGCAGATTGAGACTCAGTTACCGTGAATAAGGCTGGCAGGTTGTTGAGTTTCTCAATTTCCTTAGGCATTCCCATACTGTCCCAGCGCACCAGGAAGTTCTCGCTGCATGAATTCAAATAGGAATCACAGTTAGACATCACATTATCTGAGTCATCGGAAGAAATAGAAAAATGGAAGCCGCCCATGCAGCAATTCTTCGTAACTTCTTCCCATCACCTGATAGGAAAATGTGTTTCACATAAATCTTAAACTACTTGCGCTGTTTGATTAGTAACCATGTCATCATGTAGATCCCAACAGAGCTTTCTGAAAATCTTTACTGTTAAAAATAAATGACTTAAACTTATTGTCTTAATTGCCTCCTAATGCAGCCTCAGTAAAACCCTGCTCATACTTGTGTGTGTATTTTTAGTTTTACTATATTAAAATTCATAAAAATCCATGCTGTTTATAATCAGTGTTGTCACTTCCTGAGAGCAGGCACGGCAGAAGCTTAGCAGCGAAACAAAGCGGCCCTCCATTTTTAAAACACATAATATGCTCCTTGAGGTCTCAAGTGGCATATCTGTGATGTACAGGAGAATGCGGACCTCTTGGCTACAGACAGTCTTGGTGCCCTACACATGCAAATTACACTTATAGTTAGGTATAAACAGCATGTTTGCATGCAGAAAGGGGTGGTGCACTTCACGATATAGATGACATCAGATGGTTAAAGGACACAAAGGGGTCCTCCAAAGCATACCACGAAATTGATTACAAAGTGGCTAAGAACGACAGAGTGAATGTTTTGGACTTGCCATTATAAAGGCCTGATCTCAGTCCCACAAAAAATTAGATAGTTGTGTGTTGGCTGTCTGCAAGAAAAATCCAAAAACTAAAGCCTCACAGTAATAAAGGGTCATTTAATTTCTTTCAAAACTTCTAAAAAATGCGGAAAAGATCAGTGCATTTAAAATCAAGGAAACTAAATATTTTTGGGGTTCTCCAAACCTCTAGGTCCCAGATTACTGCCCCAGTCGGCTCTAGCTAAAGTCTGGTCCTGGTGACGTACATCACCTCTAAACCCTGGCCTATTAAACCTTTGTTGTGGATTTACATTGCGTGAAAACAAAAAGGGAGGCAACGTTAATCCAAACATAATATGCCTCATAATGAGTTATTTTTCCTCCTTGAACTGAAAAGAAGCCCATTTTACCATTCAAATCTGAATTGCACACTGAATAATACATCTTTAAAATCCAGGCCCCAGAAAAGGATACACTAGTTGTTCTGTTTTTTTTTGCTAAAAGAGTTTGTGCTGTAACTTCAGAAAGTCCATAATATGCTTTTAAGCTCCTAAACAATACATTTCCTTATATTATTCCACTCTACGCATATTTATTTAATGCACTGCTGA
This sequence comes from Characodon lateralis, assembly GCA_036250325.1. Taxonomy (NCBI): domain Eukaryota; kingdom Metazoa; phylum Chordata; class Actinopteri; order Cyprinodontiformes; family Goodeidae; genus Characodon; species Characodon lateralis. Next base: position 2,356 of record JAHUTJ010060240.1, read on the forward strand.
AGCTGCTGCATCAAATACAGAGGTACATGACAGTAATGAACAACCTTTATAGGTTTTTATTATTCATAGCTAAAAGAAATTCTTAATTTATCATGTTGTAGCTTTGCTGAGAAGTGACAGAGCAGGAGAAGCACTATTATTATGGGTCTTTAAAAAACAAAATACTGTTTTCTAGTGGATTAACAGAATAATAGGTAAATTATTGACTCTGAGCAGCATGAATTAATATCATACAACTGATATTTAGGCTTACAAACCTGATAAATTCTGAGTGGTCGGGATCGTAGAGAGACATGAGCAGCTCAGCATCTTCTCCGATGTTGCACACAAAGTTTTTCAGGTTCATGAGGAGACTGTAGGTGTGCACCGAGCTGAACAGGGTCTGCCGCCTCATTTCAAGGTTTTGCAGTCTCGTCTGCGTAAAAACGAGTCGGCGAATGAGTGTGAAACCTTAACTGAAGGCTGACAGCCACAGCAGATTAAAGTGACTGAGAGCATCAAAAACAGATGGAAGTCATGCCTTCTCTTCCTGTATTCTGTCATCCACGCTGCGGGAGGCCGTCTCGTGGGCCCGAAACAGGCTGACAGTACTGGTCCGGTCAGGATCCAGCGTGTTCCCTGCTTCATCTCGAACAACCAAATCCAACCCTAAAATCCTGTGCAGCACAGAGGATCTGTCAGGATCAGCGGAGTTCAATAAGAGTTGTGACTTCAGCATACACAGCGTTGGAAGCTTTTCTTGATGCCCCTAATATAAATGTGTAAAAAGTCTTAAAAAAGTTCAGCTTTTATTGCAGCAGCATAATCTCACAAAGAAAAAATAGGAAGCCTTTAATTTGTCTACATTTATTTAGAAGAGAAAAAAACCCTGCTCTTTGTACAATCTTTCTAGATCAGTCCTGGGTGCTCTCTTTGACCCTCCTCTGTTAGAGCGCACCCCACAGTTGGCTCTAGGATTAGGTCTGGGGATGGAGGTTGTCATGGAAAATAGTTGACTTTGTGTCTGGTGAACCATTTCTTTGTAGATTTGACCAAAATGTTAAGATTATTATCCTGCTGTGAGACTCAGTGATAACTACATCTAAACTTTGACTGGGCCATTCAAACACATAATTAAAGGGTTTGATCCAAGTCGTTCCTTTTTTGCTCTGGCTGTTTGTTAAGGGTTGTTTTCTTCCAAGACTGCCCTGTAAATAGGGCTTCCATTTAACTGCTGAGGATACATATCCCCACAGAATGTTGCCACCACTATGTGTTGCCACTGGGATGCTGTTTTGGAGCATGAGCTAGTTAGTTTTCCACCACATAGAGCATTTTGGTTGTGTCATCTGACCAGAGAGCACCTTCTTGCATGTTTCCTTTGTCCCCTACATGATTTCTTATGATTTTCTTTTAACAATGGCTTTCCTCATGCTACTCTTCCTTGAGGGCCAGATTTGTGGAGTGCAAGGCAAACAATTGTCCTGTGAACAGTTTCTCCTACCTGAGCTGTGGATCTTTGCAGCTCCTCTTGAGTTTTACTGTCCATTTTTAGATAATTTCTCTTATCTAACTTGCTGTGTTCCTTCATCTTCATGATGCTCGTTCTTCCCTAATGTTTTCTAACAAACCTCTGAGGACTTTGTAGAACAACTGTAATTAGGCTGGGATTAAATTACTTGTGGGTAGACTAAAGAATTATGAAAATCCTGCATCCTTTTTTTCCACTTTATGGACTACTACTACAACATGATGCATTACTTTGTGTTGGTTTGTCACAGACAACAACATTACAATACATTGAAGCCTGTGGTTATTATGATGTCAAAAAGTCCAGATACATTTATTTTACAGTTTTTTGGCTCAACTTTCACAGGAGTGCTAAAAAATGTGCCTGGCACTGTATGGCTTTACAATTCTTCCAAGAGAAGTTTTTTTTTTTTTTCAGCCCATTGAAGGAGCAGGAGTCGTACCGGTTTCCATAATCAATCTTTGCTGCGACTTTCTTCTTCAGCTCCACAAGGTCATCCTTGGGCAGCGTTCCTGACACTATCTGAGATCGATATTCGATGAGGCTGTAGGCCATCTGCTGCAAGCTCCTGAACAGGGTTATCTTGTTTGCCTGTCAGAAAAACATGCAATGCTTTGTTATAAATAAGATGTTCTTCAGAGGAAAGAACAGCAGTGAAACTTTTTCTCAGCAAAAAATTTATCTTAGAACTAAGAGAACCGTGTATAGTATTAACAGAGTGATCCATACGTACCACATAGAGTTTTTGCCATATCTGCACCCATTCCCTGAGTGTAGCCCCTGTCTCCTGCACCAAGGGTAAATCTGCTGGAATAATTATTTCCTGTTGGCTATGAGCCACAAGAAAAAAAAAAAAAAAAAGTAATACGATATTAGGAGAGTAGCTCATCGCTCACAGATCCTTATAACTAGCCTTATAATCTGGATGACTCAAGTGCATTTTTTTTTTTTACATTGTAAACAGTTGGGGCAGTTGGACTACACAGCCAAGAGAAGCATTACTGAATTCTTACTTATGATAATTACAAGTGCACTGCTTATGCTACTGACAAACAGAAAGGCAACACGGCAAACTAAAAGCAAAGTGAATTATCATCAAAATGAAGTGCTTGCTGATTTGTGATCTCACCCTATTCCCTCGACTGTGGCCTCTTTTAAGTGGATGTAGGAAGCTGGGAAAATGCCCTGAGGAATCAATCAGGAAGTATCACTATATACATCCACATCACAGCCTTAGCTACAGCACAATATAGCTCTAGCAATGCCCATACCTTCTGTGCTTTCTTTCTGAGAGTGTAGCCCCTATACCAGCCTGGGGACAGAAAATGACAAAAAGGACAAAATGAAATTAGACATGACAGAAGTGAGGGCAACCTGATGTAGAGGCACAGCACACTGCACACATTTATCTAAGGTCATGTTTCTGCATGTTTTAAAGTAGTGAAGAGGGATATGTCATGGCCAGTCACTTACCTTCCAACTTCTCAAGTATGTGCACTGTGTCCCCCACCTGTAGACGCAGCTGCTGCTCGCCACGGGGGTCATAATTGTAGATTGCTAATGGACAAAGAATAACTGTTTCATTGAGGTGAAAAACAAACAGTAAATACAGCTTACAAAAAACTGTTTCAGCCGAGAGTTTTTTTTTCCTCTCAGAAACTTTTGGATTAAAGAAAAATCCCTGCCTCAATCAATTATACCACAGTAAAGCAAAAAGGTTCTGCCTGAATGGCTCGCAGTTTCTAACCAGCAAATCAAGCCAACTCACCCTTGTTGTTGCACAACAGAGGATCCTAAGCTTTGATTTATTCCTCATCTGGCTTTTAGAACGAGTGGTTTAGACTTCCTCAGCCTTTTCACCATTTTCAATTAAATCTGAAGCCTCAAGGAAGCATTTGGCGTTTCCCTGGGCTGAACTACAGCAGGGTGCTACACTGTCAAGCTGCAGGCAAAAGCCTATTGTGTGGTTTTTTACAGTGTGATAACTTTAAATAGAAAAATCAGTTTCATGCCATTTAGACATACTCTATAAAACGATCTACTTTCTTTAATTTATAAACAGAGAAGCAACATTAATACCTACTGCTGCTACAACAATGGAGTATTGGAGTTAGAACTTAATAATGTATTATTTTGATTGTTACACATAGACTTAAACAAAAAATATAGAAATTATTCCAAAACACAAGGAGTGTACTTTGATACAGAATTACGTATTAAAGTGAAGTCTGCTTCATAAAAACTTGATGTCATTGCTGTTTTAATTTAAGCTACTTTATGTAAAGAGGAGTGCTTTAAACTTGACACTCCATATCTATATATGAGATTCTTATTTTGGAGTAAGAAAGGAAAGAGTTCTTGAGATGTTTCCTAGCATGACAGAGTCAACACAACAAATAAACACTATTTTTGGGCTGGCTGTCAACTCTGTGCAAGCACATTCAGATTCTTCATGTGCGAGCCTTTTGGATGTTTGGTGGGGAAAAAAAAACTAATCAGTGAAAGACAAGATATCGGTGTCTTGTAACGACCGTGGAAATATCGCAGCCAGCTAACTGAGCCGCTAATGATGCTACTATTAGCATCTGCCAAACCTGAACTGGATAATTATAATAACACTGAACAGAGATTCTCCAACCATTTGAGATTTAAGAAACCTGTTCAATTATTCTAATGTTGAAAACAGAACAAAGTCTTTAATTTTTATTTTTGCATTGAAATCACCTTGAATGAGACAAGCATAAAACAAACACAGTTTATAGGTTGGTATAACGATTATATTATTCTACTGTGATTACAGATTTTTTAAAACAGTTCTTAATCTCTAAAACAAGCAGTCTATTTGTGAAGATCCAAAAATAATTTACATTAAAATTTCCCAAACAATATTGCTCAAATCTCATATTGTTCTTGGGCGCCTAAGCAGAGTGTATTGCTACATTAAATAGTACATTTGTAGCTTTCAATAAACTTGCCTACTGTATACAACATTAGCCTATAGGTTTTTTGCCCTTTTGACTTTCCAACTGAAGTTGTACAATGATGGAATACTTCCAAACAGTAGAATTTCACATTAATGCACTACGTGATCTAACCACTTTTATTCTAAACAGCCTGCCAAGTAGCTCAAAGCATGTTACCTAAAGCATGTTATGTAAAGGAGTGCCACCTATGGATTGGCACTCCTTTCCGCATCATGACTTTTTATGTCTTTCCGTAAAATCTGAAATACTTCAGAACAGACAAATTTGTCTTTTCTATAAGTGACGGCAAGTAGTAGAAGCTCACTTTCAGCTTGCTGACCAGAAGTGTGCAGCAACAGCTGTATTGGAGCAGAGCAGCTTTACTCTATGATCCTGAAAAATTACCCAAGTTATCCTTGTGTTTTCTTTGGCTTCTTTTCTTTAAACAGTAGGAACAATATGAAGATCATTTTTGCAGATTTGAAACTGCAACTTTGATACCAGTAACTAGCCTAATCCTGCTTGAAATGCACAGCAACAGGTTGGGCCACTACTGGGGTGCTAAGCTACATACATCTGGGAGAGTTTCTGTCACTCTGTCCATTTCTCTGGCCTTTCCAAAACAGCATTTTAAACAGTAGGTTAAAAGATTTGAGCAGTTTTTAAACTGTAAGTTTTTAAAACCTCTGTATACCCCGATACCAGCAAGCGCCAAATGAGCTGATGTCATTTGATCATCCGCCTTCACTCAAGCGTGGCCTTTGATAAATAGTGTAACTAATTTTAAGATTTAGTTTCTGCCGACTGACATACCTGGAAACCCAGTATTAGTGCACAGTTCCACCTTCGCCTACTAGTGTTGCTGAAGGCAGCACCTTTTTTCCCCCCATTTCCCTCTTACCTTTAACCTGGACATTTTGGCAGGGATCACTGACATAAACGTGCACATGCAAACAGACTGCAAGTCAAGGACTTTAAAATATTGGAATGGTGGGCGCAACGTGAAGTCTTTGTCTTGACTTGAGGGAGCCACAGCCACTTAATCTCACAGGGAGGCAGAGAAACTATGAGCAGATCCGTGCCCTGACTTGCATGGGGGATAATTCTTGTTACTGGAGGCCAGATTTCTAGGCACGCTTCAACTGGCTCAGCTCATCACACCTCAGTCTGAATGTGAACATTTGACAGATCAGTGAATGTGTCTATGCGTCCTCTCCATGACTTCCTTCTCAGAGTAAGATTTCCTCCAGTTTTCCTTAAAATGCACAGTCACTGAGAACCATCTCTGTATCTCTATTCAAATTTAGCTTCTAGATTCATTTTAAGAATACGTTTGAATTACTTTCCCATGAACTACAACATTTTAGGTTTTGACTGCTCCCATTTGTGTTGTTATGGTGGATATTATATTACTCTGACCTAATTACATTAATCTGCGGTGCCGGCAGTCTTCTGCATGCATGTCCGCAAGTGAGCATAATTAGGCTGTAATTGTGATATCCCTTATTGAGTCATCAAGAGATAGAATGAAAAAAAAACAACAAATCTTGCAAATCAAATTAAACTAATAACCTTTATTTTTATTTTTATTTATAATTAAAGAGATGACTGTCGGAAAAGATTCCCTCACAATGCAGACAATCGCATGAATCACTGGGAAATTACAGTGAAGAAATTACATCTGCTTCCAGCCATGCCAGGAGTGACAATGGTCCATTCACAAACTTGACACAGCGTCTGGGCCCTAGCAACGGCGTGGCAGCAAGCCCGTGGTGGGAGTCCAGCAGAAAATGATGAGATGCCACGCTGTTTAAACTGAAAGCATCACATCTCATCTGTGCAGCTCTGGAGACAGACAGTCTTGCGTTCAAACTTCAAATGCAGAGCCCGTAGCTCCTCCTGTACACTCTAATAAAGTCTTACTGGCACAAGTTCAGCTTTATGTGCATACTGATGTTAAATCAAAGTCAGCCTGATTCACTCTAAATCATTTAGCATTGGAATAGATTAGACAACAATTAAGGAACATCATGGCTGAGCAGTTTGAGCAGTGGCTGGCAGCCAATCAGCATTAATATGACCAGAATCTATTGTTCTCATTGCCAGAGAGAAAGCAAAACATATAATCGGCATTCCATCATAGGAACTTTATAAAATGATCTAAAATTGTGTGCATCACCAAAAGCTGCCAAGTAATCCTTGAAAATACAACAGCATTTTACTAGACTTGGAATAACACCTTTCAGCAAACCACTTGCAAAAAAAATAATAAAGTTACTAATGAAGAAGGTATGTGCTGCTGTACAAAAATAACAACCACTACTTTCATCCATACACGGACAAATAAATTTCTACAGGGCCAAATGTTCAGAATTATATATAAAACAGCTAACTTTACCCCAAGGTGTTAAAAAAAGACCAGATATTACTTCAAACTAGGAGGAGTATTAGCAAAAAGAAAAAAAAAAATGAACATAGTATTATCCAGTGATGTATCAAACATAGCAAAGAAAATGTGTGAACTTGTAAGAAGTAATCGTGAGACAAAATATTGAGATGGAAGAAGCAAGTCCTTTTCGGTGCTACACCTGGAGCTGCACCGGTCAGGATTTTATTGGCTGCTAACTTCAAATTTGACATTTCTGACATCACATAATGACTCATTTGTGTAATCTTTGTTGAAATTCAGCAACTAAATGTAATAAATATCAACTATGAAAAGAAACAGATACGCTGCACTTTTCTTGATCAGGTTTTGTGTTGGATTTCCGGTCTCTGGTTTCCTAAAGTATTGACCTCCTGATACAGGTTTATGTCCAAAATCAATTTGTTTATTTATGCCACATATTAGCAGTGAGCGCACAGCTAGCATTACTAAAACAGCACACTATGCCTGTATGACTACAGCACTTAAGATTGTTACCTTAACTTTGAGATTTCTAATTCAAAATCCATTTCATGACAAAAGGTTGAATGATCAAAGGGCTAAACGGAGAAACTGTGCAGTATCCTGTTCAGCCTTCCGGTTATCTGTTGAAAGTCTTACTCTCTCTTAATCTGTTGTAGCCTGAATGAACCGCAGACAGGTCTCGACATGTTTTAGAAAGCAAAATTTTATTTTTGATACCTTATTGATTCTCTGTGCTTCCTCTGAATTCATTTTGAACAGTATCAGAGGATACTGAAAATGACAGACTTTTATTGTTCTTCCTGCACCGACATCTTCCACACCAAAGACTGTTATTGTGTGACCTTCAACCTCTGCATTGTTGGACCACTTGTTTGCTGAATATTGGACCATTTGCACGTTGCTGGACGCCACTATGCCTTTCCAACGTCATCGGCCATTTTGTACCGCAGGATAGCCTGTTCCTACAAATCCCAGCGGGCACCGCGGTTGATAAGATGGGGCGTCGCAGCCCTGAGGCCACTGCCAACTATATAACAGAGTATGAGACGGCCCACCATTGGCTTTTCACGCTGGAAACCGGGCCAGCAACTGAGGCGCATCAATTCTGGAGAAATGTCCCACGTGGGTTTCATTCATTCTCCTTCGTTGGCCAATGAGAAAACTAAGCGAATTAAGCTTACAGGAATAAGAAGGCTTGTAAGTTTTCAACTTGAACTCACGTCTTCGATCGGTAAACACGTAACCAAAAAAACCACGGAGTTTCAAGGAGACGCAATTTTCCCTCCTTGTTTTTGTACCAGTCGACTAGTGACGGACCGTCATTATTTTTCTACCTTTCTGCCACGGAGGCCACCAAGGAAGAAAACGGACTGCTTTGCTGAGTATCCGCGGACGCGTGGGACTCTTCACCCCCCCTCTCTTTCCCTCTGCTCAGAGGAGACAACGACAAGTAAAATCCACCTTTTATTTTTATTTCTTTATTAGGAATAGCTTGGGGAGGGTAGAGGAGGTTTTAGTGCGATTAGAATCGCCACTTATAGTCTAATGTGTTCTGAATTGTATGTGCATGCAACTTTTTTTGAAACTTGACTGCTATTGAATTTCGGAGGCCGCCGAGTCTCGTAAGTTGTGTTTTTACTGTGAGAACACTTCAGAATCAGAATCAGCTTTATTGCCAAGTTTGTACATACAAACAAGGAATTTGACTCCGGTACATTTTGCTCTTTGGTTTTGTTTTTGCATTACAGAATATACATATTTACAATGTACAATATACACATA
>JAHUTJ010060241.1:0-11016 GCA_036250325.1 Characodon lateralis
CATCCATCCATCCATCCATCACTCCATCCATCCTTCCTTCCTTCCATCCATCCATCCATCCATCCATCCATCCTTCCATCCATCCATCCATCCATCCATCCATCCATCCTTCCATCCATCCATCCATCCATCCATCCTTCCATCCATCCATCCATCCATCCATAAAAGGCTACATGGTCTGCAACAAAGCAGAAGTAGTTGGGACATGTCAAAGTAACATCAACATGAATGACATGACCCAAGTTTTACTAAAAGAACATTCCCAGAACCATCACACTGCATGCTGGTACCATGTGTTCCCCGGACACACACCTTCATTGCTCTGTGGGCTCGTTCTGATGCTTATATGCCTGTTGGACAGGGGTGAGGATGAGCATCCTGACTGGTCTGCAGCTGTGTAGACCCCTACAGAACAACCCAACTGTACACCGTTCTATCAGAACCAGCATTAACTGGTACACTATCTAGTGTGTTGGATCAGAACACACGGGCCAGCCTTCACTCCCTGCCCTCATTAGTAATCCTTTTCCACCCATGACCCTGTTGCTAGTTCTCCATTGCCCTTTCCTTGGACCACTCTTAATAGATACTGACTGTTGCAGATCAGTAACACCCCAGAAGAGCTCCAGTTCTGGATACGCTCTGGCCCAGTTTGATCCCGTGTGATCCCAGTTGGTTGTTTGTGACAGCACCTGGTCATTTTAGCTCCCAGCAGGAAATCATGGTGTCATCAGCATGAAGAGGACATTTCAACAGATTTGATGATCTAGATTAGTTATGTTCAACTACATTAAAGCTGATCCAGGACTCAAAACCCTGGATCAGCTTTTCTTACTTGGATGATCAGCTGCAGAGAAAAGATGATCAAAAAGTTTCATCATTTAATACTTTTTGTTTTATAGAACCAAGAAGTTTAATAATTCACCTGGGTTTTCTGAGCAGACTGAAAGCTGCTGCTTCAAACAGGCTGTTAGTCATTGGACTAATTATCTGTGAAAAGGTCTTTTCTCCTCCTGTGAGCTGCTCAGCTTGCATCCTTTGAAATGGGTTGAACCTTTCATGTTCCTCTTTGTTGCAGATGGGAAGACACGGACTAAAGACAAATACCGGGTGGTGTACACCGACCACCAGCGGCTGGAGCTGGAGAAGGAGTTCCACTACAGCAAGTACATCACCATCCGCAGGAAGGCGGAGCTGGCCACGGCGCTCAGTCTGTCAGAGAGACAGGTACACAGAACAGGGCTGTTGATCACTCAGGAAGAACCTCAGAACTATAGACTCTTTTAGAACAAATTATGTTGATTTTGAACTAGCTTGTCATAGTTTAATTAAAATAAAGCATAACTGTTCACATCCCAAATTGAATTTGCCCTCCATCTTTGTAAAAGTGCTCTGACAATTTAAACACCGGGCCAAGCTGTCAGGTTCTGACCCATCAAGGCTCTGTAGAACATATGTTTGCTGTTCCTCATGTGGCTCCAACTTTTCCAGGTGAAGATCTGGTTCCAGAACCGACGAGCGAAGGAGCGAAAGATCAACAAGAAGAAGCTTCAGCAGCCGGCCTCTTCCACTACCACACCCACACCTCCCACCGGCAGCACTGGCAGTGGAGGAGGAGGAGGAGACGGACTCCACGGGAGCAGCAGCAGCAGCATTGCCATGGTGACGAGCAGCAGCGGCAGCAATGGGCTAGTTTCTCCATCTTCTCTGACTCTAAACATAAAGGAGGAGTACTGAGGGCCGAGGTGGAGATGTTTCACTGGGCGCTGATGGGGGGCTGGGACTAACGAGTCTCCTCAACAGACTGAGACACTTCAGCTCCTGAATCTCTGCCTCTTCAGATGTTCTCAAGCTGAAACTCAAGAAAGAAGGTCTGAAAATGTCCTTCCAGCAGCTCCAGGCTGTCTCTGCAGATTCCTCCTTTCTGTGAAGTCATCCTGAGAGAAGTTCAGCTTGAAGAACCCTGAAAAAATGCTGATTGATCCTGAGCCCAGTTCCTCTGCTGGGTCTATCACCTTTAACCAAATGTTCCTGATATTTGGACCAAACAGCTCCTTGCTCGCTCATGGTTAAAAGGTTGGGGAGCTTCATGACAGACTGCTCAGTTTCTCTCTGGTTTCATTGGCTGAGACAAAGGTTCAGCTTGTTCTCTGTGGTTCTGTTCATTCTGTTCCACCAGGCGACCCCATACAGATGTTCTACCGAACAGGAAACCTTCAACAATTCAAAGACGGTTGTCACCTGGACCTGTTGATTCATTGTTACGTTTTTTTTAGCTGCAGATACTTTAAATGTTGATGGTAAAACTTCTGATCCAAATTAGATGTTCAGGATAAATGGTTCTGTAAACTACAATCTGACCCATTTTCTCATCTTTTGACTGAAAAACTCTAAAGAGTTTTTTCTTCTACATTAGACAAGAAATAATAAAAGAAAACCTTAAAAATGTATTAAAATTAAAAATGTTACTTTTTACCGGAATGTTTTACTAAAGCAGATTTTTCCATCCATCCATCTTCCTTACCCGGTTCTTCCATCCTGGGTCATGGGGGAGCTGGTGCTTCCACCAGTCTATGGGCGAAAGGCGGGGTCCACCCTGGACAGGTCTCCAGTCCATTGCAGGGCAACACAGGGACACACAGGACAAACAACCAGGCACACCTAAGGGCAATTTAGGGAGAACAATTAACCTAACAGTCATGTGGGCCGGAGTACCTGGAGAGGACCCACGCATGCATGGGGAGAACATGCAAACTCCATGCAGAAAGACCCCCGGAGTAGAATCCAGTAGCGCAGTCCTACCACCTGCGCTACTATGCAACCCTAAACCAGATTTTTATTTTATCTTTTCTTGCAGCACTAGAGGACAGGAAAGGGTGGAGAGACAGGAAGACATGCGGCAAATATCACTGGGGCCAGGACCGGAACCCGGGACCGGAACCCGGGACTACTGCGTCAAGGACTGAAGCCTGTTGTGTATGGGTCACGCGTTTAACTCTTACACCATCAGCGCTGCGAACCATTTTATCAGTTTTTTAACAAACATAATTTATACATAAATGAACACTTATTAATTTGGAGTCATGTAATCGTAACCAGGGATTCTCAGACTTTTCAGTCTGTGGCCCCCCACTTTGGGAACCCCTGTCATAACCCAAAGATTTTTTTCTCCATTCATTTTGAATTTGAAACATTTTTCTAAAGATTTTTGAAGAAATCTTAGTCAACATGTTTACTTGGTCCAGCAGGTTCTTAAGGAACGTTCTAACCCCATTAAGCTGTCCCTGTTTAAAGGTTTTAGATGTTTGTACCAGAACATATGGAGGACATTGTTGGTCCAACTGAAGGACAGCTTTCAGGCTGAGTCCATCTTTAGATTAATACTTTGCTTCTGTTGGACCTTGAAAAGTCTAATATTATCATGCGACTTTAAACAGCCTTAAAAACATCCAGATTATCCTTCATGGGTCTTTAATCACATTAAAGTCAGACGCTTATTTATTTATTTTCTTCTTTCATCAACTTTATTTAGAGAATTTAAATAAATAACGGGCTAGAAATAGATTTGTATAAGGAATTTTGAACTTCACCAGTAAAATATTTATTTGCTCAGAATCCTTAATGTTTTAAGGAAAGTTGATGCGTTAAAATTATGACATCACACATCTTAAGAAACAACTTTTCAAAGATATGAAGTAAATAATTTATTTATAAAGAAGCTTCCACAGATAAAAAATCACAAAAGGAATAAAGATTTAATTAAAACATGCAAAGAGCTAAACAGAAATATGAGATGATTTAAAAGTACTTTCAGGAAAAGCAGATTTGAATAAGAAAATGTGCTTCTTCTTAAGTGAGTCCAGACTTTAAGACAAGGCAGAAAACTAAGAAAGGTTGTTCCACAGATGAGGTCCAACAGTCTGGAAAGATTCATCTGGTCCAGTCAGTTTTATCGCTGGTCCTTGAGACTACCAGTAGATGTTGGTCTGAGGACCTAAGGCTCCAGATGAAGGATGTGGCTGGAATTATTCAGGAATATATGAAGGAACTGGACCTTACTGGACCTGATAGTTAGAGTTAGGATTTTAACATGAATTCTACATGAACCGATAACCAGTAACTAGTAAATGGTAACAAGTAGCCAGTAACCGGCAACCAGTAACAGGTACCTTGTAACCTGTAACCAGAAACCAGTAACCGGTACCTTGTAACAGGTAACCAGTTACCGGTAACCAGTAGCCGGTACCTTGTAACCGGCAACCAGTAACCAGTGACCGGTACATAGTTACCGGTAACTCGTAACTAGTAACTAGTAACCAGTAACCAGGGCAGAGACATTCTAACAGGAGTGGTGGGAGCTCTTCTGATGGTTCCAGTTCAGGTTCCTGCGGCAGAGAACTGGGGTCCAGAGATGTTCTGTGTCAGCCATCATTAATGAAGCTAACTGTATCCCTGAAGGACCTAACATCATCTTTAGACGATAGACGTCAGAAACACGGTTCTGAAACCCACAAAGCAGAGTCTCCACGCCGCCTGCTGTGTTGCTGTAGATAGAGAAGCTCTTCAGAAGATTGCCGAGCAGAACCAGACCAGCTCTCTAAACGCAGTAATGAAACCTCTGGATGAAACTTCCAACTTTAACTTGAAGATGGAACATTTTGAACCTACAATATTTATACCTGTTGCGTTTCAATCGCAATCCTGAGACCACAGCTGCTCGTTTCTATCTCTGTTGCTTCCATTTTTGTGGCTCTTTTATCTAGCTGCTGGTCCTTCTGTGCGGGTGTTGGTTCTTTAAACCGTATCCAGAACTGGACTGAAAGTTCTGCTTCCCAGTCCAGGCAGACTAGGATGCTCTCCACAAACATTTGTTTATTTTCCCAGCCCGGGTTCCTGGCATCAGTATTCTGAGCCTGAAGGTCATGTAGGTCAACACTTTGAAGGTTTCAGCTTTTAAAACTTGCTTCCTTCTGTTGCTCCTCGGCTCAGACTGAGCTTCAGACCTCTGCTCAGAATATTGACGGTTCTGTATGTCTTACAACATCTATCCTGGAAGATAAATGAACTTCTTCACAAATATTCCTTTTGTCTCTTTTATGAGTGAACAGATGTTTTCTCCCTGTCAGTGCTGGGATGGTTGGGTTAACCTCTTTTAAACAGAACCAGGTGAGACATGTCGTACTTCTCCTCGTCTGGATCAGAGGGGACCATCACAGCTCATCAAAGTTTTACTGAACAGCAACATTTTAACAATTTTAGATTTCCCAGAGAAATGTTTCTCTAGCTTTGAGCCCAAACTGAGCTGGTGCTGATCCAGATCTGTAGGAACAGGGTTACTTCAGGTGATGGAAATGTTGTAAAATACTCATTTTATTCCAAGTTAATTTCACAGAAAATGACACTGATGTTTTTGTCTTAATGTCCTGTAAATGTTTGTGATTTTAAGAGATTTCATCATGTTTATATTTTAACTGTAATTTTTATTAAAAACAAAAAGCTTTACTGTAAAAGTCTCTGTTTTTTATCTGCTCTCCTGAACTGTCAGTCGGAGACCAAAGTTCTGATTTGGACTGTTTAAGTCCAGTATTAGTTTGTTCAGTTTGACCCGTCCGCATGTACTGTTGGAGTTAAAACGGTTCTGAAAGTAATTTTAGATCTAAATTTATTTCCAGCGTTCTGATCTGCACAGAAGGTCACCTGGAGATCTGAAACATCTCCACATCTCAGAGACGTTAGTGAACATGAGCATCGTTGAAGAGCAAAGACGGCGTTAACTCCAGTTCAGAACATGAACGATATCAATATAAAAATGGTATTTAGGAATAAGAGCGAGGAAATATGGAGACTCAGGGAGCATCTTTAAGACGGGTCCGAATGGAGCTCTGCGCCTCTTTCTGAAATATTCCATCTATACGTATCAATACTCTGTTTCCATAACCTCTTCTTGAGGATTACTCAAACACACACAGAAACGTGTTTGCTAACCGATGCATCAGTTGAGGTGTGGTGTCCAAAGGGCAAAGAGGAACAATGGGCAAACAGAGCAGGATCCTGCTATCTTCTCTGCTGTGTGTTCATGTGTCCACAGTGGGACCTTTGTCCTCCAGGGCCCACTTTGCCTCCAACAACAGTCCTATCTCAACACTGATACAGATTATCTCCTCCAGTGTGTGTGTGTGTGTGTGTGTGTGTGCACCAGTTAACCATAGAGACCAGCATAGACCCATGTTGAACTTGAGACCTTCAGTCAAAAATGAAAAATGTAAAAACTACATGGCAGCAAAATGAATTATCTTTAGGACTCACTACCTACAGTTTCTGTCTTTACATTTTCACATTTTATCCTAAATTATCATTGGCTTAAACACTTATTATGGTTTGGAACTGAAAGCTAAATTGTTATAAATCGAATAAAAAGGCTCCAGAACTCAGCCTTGAGGAACACCTCAGATGATCAGTTTTATATTCCTGTTTTCACTCAGAAATAACGAAGGAAGTGTCTTTATTGCGCAGAGCAAATAAAAGTGATATAATTATGAAATAATATCTGCTGTTATGTGAGGAGGTATTTTCTCAGCCCTGACTGAGCGTTACCGTGCCGACAGGACCGAGCTTAGGTCTGATTAATGTTTATCAGCAGTTTGGCTTTACTTTAAAGATAGAAGACACTCCCAGCTCCACTTAACCTGCTGTTGATAAGCTGCTCCGGATAAATTGGAAAACAAGGCAACAAAAACAGCCAGAAAAGGTTAGGAAGGAACCTTGGTGGTTCCTCATAACAAACTATACATGAAGAACATTAATTATCTGATATCTGAGAGTTTTCATGCTTCTAGAAATGAAAGTCCAAACTTTTATTTGACGTTTTTACCCAATCAGAAACAACATTTATAGAAAGGTCATCTCTGGATGTTTAAAGGAGGTGTTTCAAATACCTGTATGATCATTTATTTAAACAATATATTCATTATTATACAATATGCATAATGAACACATTATTCTATTAATGACATTATAATTGCAATTCACACAATAGGTTATTTAATCTAGTTCTTCGTCTTCATTATTGACTTCATATTTGAATTAGTGTTCAAATCTTTATTTTTGTGGCTCAAAAAATCAGCAAAAAACTTTAACACAAAATCAAGTTTGGAGAAATGTCGGTTTTATTTAAAAGAGAACCAAACAAATATTCAGCTGCTGTTTATGGCCATAAATAACGCCTTACCCTGACCTCTTATCGTTTCATATAACTTATTAACACCGTGACGTCATGAAACGTCCATGCTGTCATATCGCATGTTTAAGCCACGCCTCCGAGCCTTCTTTATTTGTCCGAAAATATGACGAATCACCGTGAAAGAAAAACAACAGAAACACGATAAAAATACATTATGAATACAAGTCAGAAAGCCTGAGAGGAAGATCAAAAGTTTAACAAAGGTAACAGAGGAGAAATGAGTCCAATATGAGCCCAGTAAAATTTACTCGGTACTGATGGACCAACCCAGAACCTCTGGGACTCTCAGTGGTCCAGAGAAGGTTGTTTTTATCATCTATTCCAGAGTTTTATCACATATTTAATCTAATTAAAAACTGGAAGCCCAAAGTCCTTTCTACTCTGTTCTCTCCAACCCCCAGTGGGTCGTGGCAGACGGCCGCTCACACTGAGCCTGGTTCTGGTTCTGTTGGAGGGTTCTTCCGTTAAAAGGGTGTTTTGCTCTCCACTGTCTCTACATGCTCTCTGAATGCTGCAGAGTCACTGACTGGATCCAACCTGTTGGGTTTCCTTACATAGAACCTTTGAACCAGTTTAATAATAAACTGTCTCATAACTATGATCCAGTTAGAACTGAAGTACCTGACTTAGAATCTGGATGATTGGACTGAACTTTGTTTGTTTTATAGATAAACTGAACTGAAATTTAATGTTTTGAAGGCACCTATCAGAACCCGTCAGCTTTCAGTATCACTGTGTCGGCAATAGGGCATAGAAAGGGGGGCCTTACGGGTCAGAATGGTTTACGGGTCGGACTGGCTTCTTTTTGTTCTGGAACCACCATAAATTTTTGTTCTGTGGTTCTGCCTCTGTATCTCTCTCAGCTGGGGAAACAATAGACTTTTCTGCTCAGTCAGTGGTTCTGGTCACATCTGGAAATGGATGAAATGGATGTTCTTCACTTTGGATTTAGAACTGGGTTTTTAGGTCAAAGAGGATGCTCAAAAGTGACTGGAGGCTCGAGCAGACGACCCAAAAGTCCACAAATGTTGGTCAAGTCTCCCGATTGGGCCGGGTCTGGCTTCGTTGTTGGGCAAAAGTTTGGTTCTGTGTGCTCAGTTTACTTGCAGACAAAGCTTCCTGGTGGACAAGCTGCTGTGTGCTGTTCTGGTACTGAGTATGTGGACGGGAGAGCCCAGATGGACTTTATCAGGACATAAAAACAACAACTTCAACATTTAAAGAAAATCAATATGAAGGAAAAAATAACCAGAAAGATGATGAGTTTATTCAAGCAGCTGCTAACGAAGCGCAGCACTAATTAAACTTTATTACCGACAAACTGAGGCTTCAGATTAAAGGAGGATTAAAACTCATACAGAACATCAACAAGATGAAACCAGTTATTGAATCCCAGAGGAAATATCTCCAGCTCTGCGAGGAGAGCGTCTCCGTGATGTTTGCAGCAACAGCTGCACGCTCGTCTCATTTTTAGGCAAACAGAAGGTAATGAGAGCGAAGCTGCTCGGCCTCGCCTCTTCAGGGCCATAAAGTTTATTATGGGATGGATGCAGTAAAAATGGTTCCACCACAGAGACGCAGAAATGTTTGTGGAGGAGGCAGCAAGAGCTGGGATAGCAGCTGTGGACAACAGCAGAAGATCCACCTGCAGAGCTTGGACCTATGGAGATGCAGACATGCGACAGTTTCCAGCCCTGACTCTGGAGAAGCATCAGGTCTGGAGCAAAATCAGATTATTCATCCCTTCATTCCATTCTAGATAAAATGGGATCCAGATTGGGAAATCTGGATCTGATGCAGACATCTTTTTAAACATCATCCTACATTAGTGAAATATTAGCATCCATGAAGGAAAGATGTTCCGAAGATCTCCAGTTTGACTCTAACTGTGGGAGAAAATCATTAAACTCACTGCATGTTTCTCCTTCTGCATGAAAACATTGAAGGAATCTGGAGAAATCTCAGGGAGCAGCTTCATCTGGACAGTAGTGATCTCTGATCCATCACCAGCTGACAGAACCACGTGGAGCAGGGAGTTCTCTGGAGAACCTTTGTCCAGCTCTACATCCAGAGTTATATTCACAGACATTTACTGAGCAGAGACGGAGCCTGAAGGACCAGTGGTAAGAAGCCTTCAGAGAGTGGCAGGAGACAGCAGCTGCCATCCAAGGACAGTCCACAGAAGGAGGAACAAAGATTTGCTGATGGACCACACCTAAATGTGACGGGTACCCTGCCCAGTTCTCCCACCATGTCTCCCTGCTTACAGGGTTGGTTGATTAGTGGGCCACAGCAATGATCAGACCCAGAAGACAAGCCAGGGGGAACACCTGAGGGAGGGACTCTGGTCCTGTACATAAATAAACCAGAACATGGTTCGTTTTCTGGATGACGTGTTTATAATGACACAACCAGTAAAGAACTGGTTTGGCACCTGCTTTGGTTAAGCATTGGTTTTAAATTTGATGTTGGGACTTTTGGGTTCTTCTCCTGGTGAAACACGTCTGCAGCCTTTATTTGAAGCTCAGTGGGTGTAAAGCTGCTCAGTGAGGAGCACAAACAGGGTTTTATGGCCGGGCCTGCTGGGTAAATGCTCTCTGTGAGTCGTGTTAATGAGGAACAACATCCTCGTCTGTTATCTCGGGTCAAATGTTCAGCTGGCAGCAGCCTGGACGCCCAGGAGGAGCAGGAAGTGGAGGATGGCAGCGCTGCTTTGGGAAACGTTGTTCTGCTCCTCCATATTTTACTTTAACGCGACTCTTTGAAATATTCTTCTTGCTTCTATGCGTCTGTGGATCCATGTTGATGCGAGGGGAGGTTCGGTGTCACAGACTGTCGGCGTGTTTAAGAAGCCGATGACAACCAGCAGGGAGGCGGCCATTTTAGGGCTTGTTTCGTCCTCTCCAAACAAAATGGCTGCCAGCAGAGCAGCGTGATGCTGACCTTGATCAGGCCGCCAAGCTGCGTGCAAAGAAACAGCAGAAACATCTAATTTTTCTGCTTCAGCTGCTCCAGCTCAACCTGCCTGCAGGTCAGTCCAGATGTTTACAGCTTCAGCTCCATAAACAATAATTAGAGCAAATAAAAGAGGGTAAATAAGTGGCACCTCTCAGCAGCGTCCATAAACATGCAGAGAATCATCCAGACTTATACAGCCGCCTGTTTATGGGCCATTTTACCATAAACTTTCATTTACAATATACTTACTGCCCTTAATACGCCCCGGTATTGGCCACATTGATTGTGGATAAACACAGGAGCTGTAAAGGAGCTCTGCTGGAGTGGTAGTAAAGGCCTGATTAGTCCCAAGACCTGACGGCCACTACTGGTATTCCTCAGACAAATCTCGGAAAACTGATTCTTCCTGAGGTCCGACCACCAGCCGGATGAGTGCTGGAGCTGCTGATGGAAGCAAGGTTTGACCAGCGTTCCCAGTTCCTGTCTGGTCGTCCATCAGGAGCTTTATGGACCCGGCTCGTTATGGTGTCATCAGACAGCCTCGTTAAGCTCCATCAGACCTTCTGTTATCAGCTCAGATATTCTAATTAACTTCTGAAGCTTTCACATTATCCTGCAGATTTTATTATGGTTTTACTGCCTTCAACCTCAGCAGGAGAAAAATGCTTTAATATGCAGAAAATATTGCTTTCTTTTTACATCTAGCTTCATTTTTAGTCTGTACAGTTGTTTTAAGAATAACACCAACAATAATATTAATAATAATAACTACAATAATAATAATAATAATGATATTAACAATAGTAATAATTATATGT
>JAHUTJ010060242.1:0-11013 GCA_036250325.1 Characodon lateralis
TTGATTTCACAGAAGATTGATTTCCTTGGAGTTATATTGTGTTCTTTAAGTCTTCCCTTTATTTTTTTGAGCTGTGTATATATATATATATATATATATATATATATATACATCAAGCTTTTTGAGAAAAAAACCTGTGAATGGACACACATGGAAGTATGTGGTAAACAAGAAGTGTAAAATTGAGAGACAGCCGAAGGTTAACATTTCAGTCATTACATTAAAGGGACGCCACTTTAAGGATTCTAAAATATAACATATTTAAAGTTTTTTACAATTTTTTTGATGCATACTTGTGTTCACTGTTTTGATGCCTTCATTGAGAATCTTCATTGAGAATCTACGTAGAATAGAAATAGTAATAAATATAAAGAAAACCATTAAATGAGAAAGGCATTCTAAAACTTTTGACCGGTATTGTCTACATATGTGCATACATATATATCTATAGATATATATTGGAATCATTATTAAAAAAAAGATGCCCAAAGCATTTCTCTTACAAAGGCAACAAAGGTAGGGGTTTGCCCTAGCCGGTGGGTTGCTGGTTTGAACCCCCGCACCGTCCGTCTCAGTCGTCCTTGCCTGCTGATGGTGGTCCGAGGGCCCGGTGGCGCCGATTGTTTGGCAGCTGTGGCTCACCACTGTCAGGGTGTGAATGTGTGGATGACTGCAGCGTTAAGTGCTAAAACTATTCATTCAAAAAGTCACAATTGGTGTGTTCTAGTTTTTTTTTCTTTCTTTTTAAAAACGAGTCTTGACTTAGTTTCCATGATTTAATTGCCTTAAATTGATAATAGTGAAATGCAAGGAGTTGATAGATAAGTAGAACAGTACATCCCGGTGGTGGATTGTGGTGCAGGACATTTTCTTGTCCCCGATTTCTACACAACAGTTTGACAAATGCAAAATAGTCAGAACTCAAGTCAGGAGCCAGAATACCATGCCAATGAATGGTATGTTTATTAGGAATATAATATGAATTTCATGGCAATTTTTGCTTTGGTTACATTTTTCTTCTTCATGGACACCATTTCCATCCAGCACTGGCACTATATGCCACAGGAGGACACAGACATAATATTGAACCAGAACAGTTTTAGAGGAGGAAAAAAGGAATGAAAAACAGCAGCAGGAGTAGTGAAGTAAAAAGTAAACACAGGCTCCTTTTCCTTCCAACACTCCAAATATTTGCAGCATAAAAAGGGCCAAGGTGTATTTTCTACTCATTCATTTTGGTACAGATTTGAATTTTGTAATGTAGGTGATATTTAACATACATATTACCTTCTGTTGCATTGTGAGAAGAAAACAGGAGGGGCTAAAAAGGGGGCAGACCTTCATTTAACCAGGGTTTTATTACAGAAAGGCCATATGAGGATAAGTTAGTGGTGCCAGAACACAGATAAATAAATGTAAGTCAAATCACAAGCAGAAGAAATAAAAAACAACAAGAAGCCGTTTTAAAGAAAACGTGTGAAGACATCTGCTTGTTTCCCATCTAGATCATTTTTCTCCCAGGAATAAGTTTTAGTTTTCTTCTTGTGGTTTTTAGTATAACAATGACCATCAGTGGGCTCTAGATGGACAAACTGTCTACTTTTAAGGCTAAGCTTAAAACTTTCCTTTTTGATAAAGCTTATAGTTAGAGTGGCTTAGGTTATCCTGAGCTATCTCTGTAGTTATGCTGCTATAGGCTTAGGCTGCTGGAGGACATAATGACCACTTTCACCATCTTCACTACATTCTCACACTACTCTCCAATTTTGCATTATTTGCTGTTATTTCAGCTTTTAACTTTGTTCTCTCTTTTCTCTTCCTAGAAGCTACACCAGGCCTGGCTCTGTGTCTACCNACTCTGTGTCTACCTGTGACACCTTTCTGGAGAGGGGCATCGTCCAAGCTTCTGCTGGCAACAACTTATTGCTTACCCTCTATCGATGATCCACTTGGCCCTGTCTTTCAGTGTTTAACCCTTTCTCTCTCCTAGACATTGCGATTGACTGAGCTTTTACTGTAACTAATTATATGTGCTCTCTTTCAGACTCTAACCTTGAAAACTGGCTCAGAGTTTATCTGTTCTTTCTTTCTAGATGAAATCCCTAAAGGAGCTACATCCATTAACCTTTACTTTTCCTTCCCATAGAAAGTACTCCTGGATCAGTGCTTCTTTGTTCTTTTTGTGTCTCTGCTCTGTTCTCTCAAACCCCCAGTCGGTCGTGGCAGATGGCCGCTCATACTGAGCCTGGTTCTGCTGGAGGTTTCGTCCTGTTAAAAGGGAGTTTTTTCCTCTCCACTGTCGCTACATGCATGCTCAGTATGAGGGATTGCAGCAAAGTCAATGCCAGTGACTGTCTACTGTCTCTACATGCTCATCCGGGAGGAGGGAATGCTGCAAGTCACTGACTGGATGCAATCTGCTGGGTTTCCTTAGATAGAAAAACTTTTTATCCAATTTGAATAAATAACTGAATCTGACTGCACTGTTAAATGGTTGTGATTAATTGGAATGTATGTACCTGACTTTGTGAAGTGCCTTGAGACGGCATGTGTTGTGAATTGGTGCTAAATAAATAAACTGAATTGAATTGAATTAATGTAATCATTTTTTGGGGGATGATGCTATTTTCACAGAAAGCGATATAACTATACATATTTAAAATCAGTTCATCCAAATCCTTACAAGAGTCTTTTAATACCTCCCAGTTTGTACTGTAAAAACAGCCATTAAGCTCTTTGATGGCTTTGTCTGACCATACTGCAACCTTTTTATGAACAATCTTTCCTCACTTAAGAACCAACTGATAGACCGGGGCAAGGAGAACACATCTGTGGTCCGAGGAGCCCAATGACTCCAAGATTTAAAAGCTTCTTTAATGGTGCCATAACAATTATCCAATACCCTATTATGCCTTGTTGGACATTTAACATACTGGAAAAAATGAGGCAAAGACTTCTTGAGGCAACAATTGAAATTTCCCATTACAAAATGTGGAGCATCAAGAGAGATACTTTGCAGATTATGAAAATTATCTGCAATAGTAGATGTAGCATTTACCATGTTTGCCTTCAGATGAATATACACCACAGTTATAAATATCTGGGGGATTTCTCTTGGGAGAGAAAAAGGGCGAAGAGAAACACAAACACGTTCAACATCAGGAGAGTAGAAGGACTTCCTTATCCTGACATTAGTGAGGTACCGCGAATTAACATACAGGCCCACGCCCCCTCAATGTAATTTGCCAGTAAGCTGTCCATCATGATCAAGGCGCACTGGTTGGCCAAATCCATCAAGCTCATAGTCCTGACTGATTTTTAGCTGTCAACCAAGTTTCTATAAGGGCAATTACACACATATTTTTATTCTGATGAAAACTTTAATCACACTTCGACGCAGTTCATCTGTTTATTCCTGCAATACTCAATATATTATTTTGCACAGTATAAGAATTATTGTGTTTTAAATAAAAGAATCAAACAAAAATGAAATAACAAGAGCCTTTTTCCAACCAGAATAGCATATTGTTTTCCTGTTTTTAGAAAGCCCCAAATATTGAAAACTCACAACTTGACTTGATTAATGCTTGGGCATTTCTCATTTTATTAAAAATCAACATAGGCTGCATCTTTATAACCTTTGTTCAGGGAATAGCAGAGCCATAAACAATCATAGGTACTATATTTTGATATTAGTTACCGTATTTAAGCAGGATCATCTAATATAATATTGTTTAAAGCCAGGATTTAAAAAAGGATAACATTAGTCTGTGCTGGAGTTTCTACAGAGGATCAGGTCTGTACCAGGTTCTAAAAAGATTTAAATATAAGTTCATGTAAAACCACACACCAGTTTCCATTATGCTATTAAATATTAAGCCAACATGAAGCCAAAAGGGAAGAGTTTGAAAAAAAAAAAAAAAACTAAGAATGGGGATCCTAAATATGCATAAAAATGAGAAAGCCCATAATTTATTTGATTTGAATTAAGTTTCAGCTTGGGTTCAAAGTGATGGTGTAGAATAACACCCATATTTTTCTTCAGCTTTCTAGTAAACACCTGAAGATGTTGTGAAAACAGACAGGCATTTGAAGCTGTTCATAATTTCACCCACTCTAAAGAAATCCCTATGCCTGGATGTTTTCTTTAGAACAAACGTTTGTGTCTTGCGACCCTACTCCTTAGCCTGGACATGTGGACAAAACAGGAGGTTTTTGTGTGAGGTACAAAAAAAGCAATCCTAGTGTTGCTGTTGGCTGCTTGGTAGCCCCCAAGACAAGGTTCTGCTTTGACTGTTTGATCATTTTGGAGAAATGTCCAGTTTTAATGTCATTCTTGATGGCTGTCTTATTTGTGACATGGTACAGGGAATAATGTTTTGCAACATTTTGTACTTTTTTAATTTACCTTTTTAAAATGACATTGTTCTGATTGTCCCTCTGCAAACTGTGGTCTTACCTAAAGAATGCAAATTTGGTGAAGTCAAAAGGATCCAACTAGAATATCTGGATGTTATTTCAGATTCATGGGATTCAATAGAATTAACAGCCAGGGTGAAGTTAAGAACAGGAAATCAATCAGAAGCTGCCCTATTAGTATTAGCTTTTTCAGTTGGATTGCACAGGATAAATGTCCCATTCTAACAATCTAAGTTTAGACCTAAATTCATTTTAGAATCTGTGGCAAGACTTTAAATTGCTGCTCACAGATGTTCTCCATCCATTCTGACTGAGTTGAAGCCATTTTGCAAAAAGAGATGGCCAAACATCTCAGTCTCTAAATGCGCAGGAAGAGACCTACATCAAAGAGCAATAAGTTGCCCTGGATTTTATTTAGGGGTATCATGGTAAAGAGCAATAAATGCAAATGCATACCACACTTTTCTGACCTTTATTTGCAAAAACTTTGAAAACCATGTAGCCTTTACTTTCTTGTTTACAATTAAGCACTATTTTGTCTTGGTACATCGCATACAATTCCAATAAAATACACTGAAGTTCAATTGTGTTTATTTGCAAAAGGTTCAAGGGGCATGAAATCTTTAACAGGGCAATTTCATTGCCACTTTTTTGGCTTTGGTCAAAATTCCTTTTATAAAAACAAGATTTGTTTTTGCTCATTTTCAAGCTCATTATTAGGGCAATACAAATGGAACAGAGTTTTAGCTGTGATCCAGTCACAAACAATACAATAATCCTTAATCTTAGCCAGTTATCTTCCACAGAGCCTTCATCATGTCAGTCCATTATCATCTCAGTCACTGTTCTCTATTTCCACACTTTCACATATGCATGCATTGATAATATCTTCAATCTCCTTCTAAACTTGGCAAAAAGTGCTTTTCATTAGTGGGAACACTCACTTTCCACACAGGAAACACTGTTCAAGCAGGAAACAAAGGCGATGAGATTACCAGCTGCTAAGCTAATCAGATGCTCACAGGACACAAGACAACCTCTCCAAGTTAAGGTGAGATGTTCCCTGCAATGCACCCTGCCAGCTTCAAGGGACTGAGGCAAAGATTCTAGTGATGCTGCCATACATTGTTAAAGTCAAAGGTGTTTGTGTGTGTGTGTGTGTGTGTGTGTGGGCGGGGGGGGGGGGGGTATTTGGCCTCAGTTATGCATTTAGTACTTAACATTTAAAATATAAACCTAATTTTTATTGAATATCTATTTTCAGAGATTTAGACTTACATGGCCTTACATTTATATTTATTTTATTTAAATAACTTTTTATGACAGTAATATACTTTTATCTTCTTGGTTGGTGTATCTATTCATGTATTTACCTTCATGTTTACGTTTCATATAATTTCGTATTTTATTTCATTTATCTGTTCTTAAATCAGTTTAGCTTTTAATATTTACTCAGTTTAACTTGTCATCCATTTCTCAATCAGGAAAGACAGTGTCCCTTTGCTCGCACGTCTAATTATTTTATTAAATTCTTTGCATTCGTTGTTTGTTTATTAATCTGCAGCACAAATGGCTTTCTATATTATTTGTAGCCTATATATAACGTTTGATTGAACTTATAAATGATTATTTATTAATCAACAATAATTGCAATTTCTCTAAAAACTGTCAGAAAATCTTTCATTTTCCACAGAACTAGGCTGTATATTAAGTCAGTCTACAGAAACTAAGTTTATTTCAGCAGGACTCAGGGACGAGGCCATATCAGTCAACATAAACTCACAATGATCCCGCTGCGAGCCAAGAGACAGATTATATGAAGATAATCCAATAAAGTGCGCACAAACACTCACCTTGGCTTCTCTGCAGGCTTATATTTTACCTTCTCAAGGCTGAACAATTAGAAACTCGTTGCTTATTTCCATGGATGTCGCAAAATAACAGATTCAGAAAGGAAGATACTTGCCGTGAGCAATTCTCCTGCAAACCAGCGGCCCACATCAGCAAACAGAACACACGGACTGTCCAGAACCTGTTGCAGTGCTTCGCTTCATGGAAGAGTCACCGGAGTGGTTCTCCCACCTGAGCGTGCATGGCCGAGCTGCGGTTGGTAATCCATGTGACACGGTGTGGGTGGAGTTAAGAAAAGCTCACAGGCTCAGCACAGACTCATGGCTCACCACCCAGGGCGGCATGGCCTTTGGCAAAACATGAGTACTGACAGGAAAAAAGGGGGAAAAGCAGTTGCAATTGACCACCTAATAGGAAGTGGAAATGCATACAAACATGAAGCTGTACCTCTGTTCACCCAAAACTAATGCTGAAATCTGTTTGTCTGGACAATTAATTCTCTAGATCTTTCTATCTACAGTCATGTAGAAAAGTAGAATCCCAATAAACATTTTGTTATTTATTATAAAATGTTTGGATGACAATGTGATGTAAAAAAAAAAGAAACCCAATTAATCACAGGTAAACACCACAAACATGCCTTTATTTACTCATCAACAGAAATATGTTACCCCTTTTAGTTGAAACGAATACAGTCAGAAACTTCGTGAAGCCATCTCCAATCTTCCTCTGCCATCGGTCTGAGGAAGGCTTGGCCCACTCTTCACTTTCAGCTGTTGGATGTTCAGTGAGGAGTTTTCAGCATGTTCAGCCTGTCCTAAGTCATCCTGCAGCACATCAGTAAGGTCAGGATCTGAGTTTTATGTTTTCAGTTTGTCTGTCCGTGTTTGTGTTAGCAATTTTATGGAAACTTTACAGAAAAATTCTCATAATTTATTTATTTATTTATTTTTTTTTTTTTTTACCAGAGTGTCTTTTAGCCCAAGGAAGAATTCATAACATGTTGGTGGTAATCCAGATCACAGTCCAGATCCAGTATTTTTTTTTTCTTTGACGTCTGTGACTCTATGTTGAGTGGCAGAGGTATGCAGTCTCTGACTTTCTTGTAACTGGTATGTTTTGAGTCATTATCATGTTGCTTTGTCCAGTTCTGCTTGATTTTTTGCAGATGTTCTCTGATTTTCCTCAATTACCCTCTACCAGACAGTAGCACTAACCCCCATCATTACAAAGTGCTTCTAGTGCTTCATACCTGCCACCTGCACTTGACCCCCACCAGTTTTCCTACAGAGCCAACTGGTCTACAGAGGATGCCATCGCCACCGCACACCATGCTGACACATGTGGAACAGCGAGGGAGCTACGCGAGGCTGCTCTACTTGGACTTCAGCTCGGCTTTCAGTACCGTCATCCCGAGCAGATAGGTGAGCAAGCTCGCGGACATGTGTCTCCACCACAACATCTGCTGTTGTATTATGGACTTTCTGACAGACCGCTCCTAGAGGGTGAGAGTAAGATCCCACCTGTCCTCAGCACTGAGCACCGGCTCTCCACAGGGCTGTGTGCTAAGCCCCCTATTCTTCACCCTCTATATCCACGACTTTATCCCCACTTACCCGAACAACACCATCATAATTCTTTACTGATGATACCACGGTGGTGGGGTTCATTTTGCAGAGGAGATAAGACTGCTAATAGAATAGAGGTGGATCGATTGTCTGTCTGGTGCACCACCAACAACCTTATCTTAAACACCTCCAAGTGAAAGGAACTGATTGTCTTTAAGAGGTGTAAACCGGACATTCAGCCCATCACCATAAACAAGGACAGGGTGCAGATGGTGCCAGACGTCAGGTTCCTGGGCACTTACATTAGTGAAGAACTGACCTGGACTGCAAACTCCACCTAAATCCTAAAGAAGTCACAGCAGAGAGTCTACTTCCTGAGGATTCTCAGAAAAAACAACCTGAAAACTGAGCTCTTAATGTCCTTCTGCCGCTGCTCAGTGGAGTTGGTGTTGAGCCACAGCACTTAGCTGTGGTTCCACAGCTGCACTGCGGCAGAGAGGAAGCAGCTCCAGAGAGTCATAAACACTGCCCAGAGATTGATTGGCTGCCCTCTTCCATCTCTGGAGGGGATCTACAATACCCACTGCTTCCAGAGATCCCCCACAGCATCATCAGGGACCCCTCACAACCTGGTCACCACCTCTTTGAACTCTTACTTTCAGGAAAGGCGTTTCAGGGCAAACCCAAAAGCTATTGTTGCACTGAATGCCGCAAATTCATCCAAAACCTAAACAATTTTCATTTTCTTACTGCAATATCAATACAAGCAGTGTAATGTTCTAACATCTTGAACATTACATTCCGGTTGTTTCTTTATTATTTGCTTCTATCTATATTATGTGTATGTATGTGTATACATGTATATGTATATGTATGCATATATGTGTGTACAACTCTATATAATACTTTGCACTGTCTTTGAGAGCTGCTATTTTAAAAATTGTGTTGTGCTTTTTTTTGTACGATGACAACAAAGGGATTCTGATCCTGATATACAGTAGAATTTATGATGGATTCTATCATGGTAAACTGGTCAGGTCCTGCTGCAGCAAGGTGTCCCCAAACCAGTACACTTCCAACTGGTTGATGCTACACAATTGGTACGAGTTACTTTTCCTGGAATGCTATATTTTGTCAGAAATGTCCTTGTTCTGCTGTCCAAATAGTTCTATTTTACACTCATCTGCCCATGAAGTACTGGTGTTTGCCTACATTCTCTCTGGCAAACTTTAGACTGGCCTTCATTGCTTTCTTAGAGAGGAAATGGTTCCTGCTTCCACACCTCTTTTTTTGATTGTACAGCCATGCACTTTCAAACTGGTAGCAAGAGCCGCTGTAGGGCCCATCATGCAGACTATTTTTCATACAGGGAAAAAGCTGCTATGAAATTCTTTTGAGACCTCTTTAAATCCCTTACCAGACTCATAAGCTGCTACAGTCGCCTTTCTGCAGGCCTCAGACAGCTTTTTGGATCTCACCATAGTGATCACTTTGACTTCAACTATCAGGAGCATCAAACTAAATGTCAGAGGTTTAAATAGTGCAAACCTCCTTCAAATCGCTGAGTAATGATGTTCTCATAATGTGCACCTGAGGTGATATTCCTGTGTGGGCATCCTATTTTATTCCTTAACAAAAATTGCATTTCTTATAATTTTATCTTACAGAAACATTTAACAGGTACTTTCTTCAGCTTTTATTGTTTATTTATATTACTTGAATTTCTCTATTGCATTCTAAAAAGCTTTTGTCCCTTGCTCAGTGGGCTTTACTGGGCAGTGTGTGTGTTTAAGTGTGTGTGTTTAGTGGTGGATCATCATTCTGTTAGGTAAATGCAAGCACAACAAACCTGAACAGCAGCTATGGTACAAGCATCATCTCACACTGAAAACTGTAGAAAAGTACAACCTTTTATTTCAATAAAATGTTTTCATTGGGGAAAAAAATCCCACATCAAGAAATTGCTTTTTTGGACTAAACACTGGTGACACAATTCAATTTAAAATCAGCAGTATTTTTAGTTGGTACCATGATATTTATGGTTCAGTAGAGTATCTAGAAACTTCAAAATAGTAATCAGTAACATCATGTATCATCATATATCATGACAGTGACCTGTTTCTATGAGCCATTGCATACAATTATGGACTAAGACCTGTGGTTATCTTAGGACATATCTGTGGTTTGTAAATTTAAATATTTGCAAGTCCTTTTTGAAACTTTGTCTACCAAATTACAACAATCTTACAGTCACGTTTCTGATTTAACATTGCTGACAGTATAGTAGACTGTGGTCTATAAGAATGAAGTAAAACCTTATATATGTTAAGTCAACAGGATATTGGGTATCTACTTTCCTCTTTCTGCCTTTGTACTGTTAAGAAGAAATCCATCTCAGTGTCATAAGGTAGAGTGGCAAAGAGGTGGAGCAGATGAGTAACATCCTGTAAACTATCTATTTCCGGCATAGCAGTTGCAGATTAACTGTTGGCTTGGGATAATTACAGCAGATCACTTTAATCCCAAACCAATTTGCAGTGGCAGGAAAGAGTCTTCAACTAGGAGTTTTCCAGCAGGTAACAAAGGAGATTCTAATGTTTTAGCTTTAACATATAATAAAAGTGACAAGACTGCAGCTACACAACATGATTAGGGCTACTTCATGCTGTACAGCACATTCTAAAAATAGATTGACATTTTCTTAGATAGGTATCTGTTGCCCTCTAGTGGCCGTTCAAAGTATATACATCTGGAACCATCAACGCGTTAAAGACTTCCTACCATCAGAGAGGGATGCTTGGACAACCCTGAAACACATAGAAATAACAGGTCAAAAGAGAATATTATCAGACCCCTCTAACGTGGACTGTATATTATTAATAGTCATCACTTTACTTTAGGGTAATCCTATTATTAATTATGAAAATTGTTGATTTGTATCTGTAACCCACATAATAAATAATCTTACAGTCCTCTTTGACAATAATTTATATACACTGCTCAAAAAAATAAAGGGAACACTCAAATATCACATCCTAGATCTGAATGAATGAAATATTCTCATATAATACTTTGTTCTGTACAAAGTTGAATGTGCTGACAACAAAATCACACAAAAATCATCAATTGAAATCAAATGTATTAACCAATGGAGGCCTGGATTTGGAGTCACACA
>JAHUTJ010060243.1:0-11008 GCA_036250325.1 Characodon lateralis
ATTATGTGTGTGCATTATTATTATTATGTTCATAACCAGTGTGGGAAGTAAAATGTATAACCTGTGTTAGTATAAGACATTGTGTGACCTGCAGAATTGTTATTGCACAAACTTGGCCTTGAGTGTGGCCTAGCTATGTTGTGCCTCAGTTAAAAGGGAATTTTCTTGGCCCAAGCAGTCATACAGCTCTCTTCTGGTTGATAATTTTTCCAGCCACAATGCTAGAAGCCCTTCTGGTATGAAAGTGGTTTCCAGGTGTACGCCTTCCACCACTTTGACACCACTTCACAGTGGTTTTGGTACCTCCACCTGGACCCAGAGTTGGTCCTGGTGGCAGTCAATGAGCGGGGCCAGCCTGTCCAGCATGTCCTGGCCACCAGGAAAGGCTCTGTGTCTAATGTGCCCCGGTAGATGGGGTGCACCAGAGTCATGTCTTGGAGTGTGATGTCCAGCTCCACCCAACTAGTGATGCACGATTGGTGTGGCTAGTGATGCTAACATCACGAGCCTCGGCCTGAAATGGTTTACTGAGGGAGAGCATGGCTCTACTCATCTCCTCAAACAAGATTGAGCACATCAGGCTGATCTCTTATCCTGTTTTAAAATGGAAACTCAGTTTGACACGTCATCCTATAATGGTGAGACAGTATAGGTGACGTGTATGTTCCATTTGGTTCTGTTTACCTAAGAACCTTAGAAAAATGGTTTGTGGTGTTTCTTCTGGCAAGGTCCCAAGGGATAAGCAAACTAAAACATTCAAACGAATGAGGCATACTATGGGTTATTTAGTTTCTTGCAGAACCTAACAAGTTAGACAACTAAAGTTAGTTATACGAGTCTGGTCAAAACATGCTTCACACACAAGAAAAACCCAGCAAAAATGAATAATTTCAAAGCAGAAGCGGCAATGAATGATCAATAACTTGATTTTAGCTCAAGTTATGTCCTTTGGTCATTGGTGATGGGATTATCTGCCTCTGTTAATGAAACTAATGAAAATGAAAGTTAATTTTTGTGGTTGCAACTGTAATTCTCACTAATTGCCACAAGATGGCACTGAATGCCTGACTGCAGCAGAAAAAAATTCCTGTTGCAACTGAGGTTCACTCAATGGCCACCAGACGGTGCTGTTGCGTCCTCCCTGACTGAGAGAGGGTTAGTTCCAGCTGTGGTTACACCAATGGAAACCAGAGGCAGATAGGATGCCTCCTACTCTGGCAGGAATTTGGCTGCTATGGTAACAAGCTGATTGCGCTACAGCTCTAAGTGCAGCAGGAGCTTGCTTTGACCAGCTGGATAATTAAGGTGTATTTCACACCATAACCTACACCAAACCTTAGAAAGATTATTATTCACTGCATGAAAAGCGGGATTATCAGCGGTTATTGACATGTAAAATTGCAGCAGAACATCAGTGTAGTGGCTGAAAACAGCAGTTTTCTATCAGCACCGTAAAATGCCAGGAATTGATGTCAGCTTTCTTTATCAGTATTGGCCCCCTGACCCCCCTCTCCTCAGATATAGGGTATAGTGTGTCTGTGTGTGTATAAATATGTTTATGCTTCATAATGTTTATATCTATCTATCAATCCATCCATCTTTCTATCCATCTATGGGTATGTAACCTTAAAATTATGATATTTAAATCAGTTTATCTGAGAGTACACTAGCTCAACAACTGTAGCTTGACTTCTCCAAAACATGATGTTTGAGCTTTCAGAGTTACCGTAGTTTCCCTGTGGCGCGAGCAAAGCATGGCGATTCCGAGCGTGCAACAAGCACACGCGCTTTTTGCCTGTGTACGCTTTTGGATGTCTTTGGCTTAGACAATGCTTCACCTGCCGAAGACGGCTGTAAAAAGCCGTGAAGTAGCGGGATTCATGGCAGTTTAGGGAGCCAAAAATCCCGCTTTTCATTCGGTGATTACTACAGTATTAAGAGTATATTATTACTCCTCTGCAGTAGAATTGAAAATATTAGTCAAAATAATAGTCAATAGAAGGCAATAGTCATTTCAAGGCCCACCTAGGGACGCCAATAATGTAAGGATTATGATTATTGATTGATTAATATTTATCAAAAATTATAATTAAATATCATGATTCAGAAAAATAATTTCTTAACCAAAAATCATTACTTATAAATAGAAATCAGAGATGTCCTCTGGTGTTGTGATTATGGGTTTAAGGCCCTTAATAATTACAATTAGTTATCATTAATAATTAATAATTATTAACCAAAACCACTACATGTCACTGTTTATTCAACCGCTTCATAGAAGGTGCGGAAACTTTCACCTTATTTTGACAGATAAATCACTCTTGCACAAAATAAACACAAACACTTCTCTTATATATATATATATATATATATATATGTGAAAATTTATTGAAGCCATATAGCCCTGATATAATTATTATTCTGGCCCAAAAACCTTCACAAGCACGATTCTCCACAAAGGGGATAAAAATGACTACCTAACAATAATAATAATAATAATAAAAAATATATGCACATTGAGTGTCTATGAAGATCAAACCAGCAGTTTTATGGATAAAATGTGCAATTTGGGTTAACCTGGAAACACAAGCCCTCCTGGTGTGCCGATGTCTCGATTTTCGGTGATCAGCTGGTAGACGGTGGGCTGTGCTTTTAGCCTCTAGCAACTGATTGCCCCAAATCTCGAATAAATGGTCATACAACTCTGAGGCGGGAACTCAGTGGAAAAACTCCAGTAATAAACTGGGACAAAGGAGTGGTCAGGCCACAAGGCCCAGACCGCAGCTGCTTTGAATTGAAAAACTTTAAAAGTCCAACTTCTAACTCCTTATTTGGGATCAGCTGGACAAAAACATACACACTTGCACAGCAAATCAAAACAACTCAGCTTAAAACATGTCAATCAATATTGCATGCAGCAAGTTGATACCTTGGATTAACTACTGGTGATTCTAAATCACCTTAACTATGCCTCTTCCTGCCCAGACCTCTAAATGCACCTATCCAATTTAATACAAAAAAAAGAATGAAATTTCTTTGACTTTAATTTCTTATCTCCACCAGTTGAGGATGGGTCAGGTCTGAAGATAACCGAGGGAGGGGGGGATCACAAGTCCATGATCAACTCAAAAAAAAACTGTAAACTTCTCATCCATCTAAAGCAAAAAAATATGAAGAACTGTTCTAGTCGTTCAAGTGATATTGATCATGTACCCAACTTGAAATCTGTATGATTCAATTGAACTGACTTTGTAAAGTGCCTTGTGAATAGACACTATATAAATAAAACTGAATTGAATTGAATCATTCAAAGCACTTTACACTGGAACCACGTTTACCCAGTCATACTCACAAATGTGTGAAAATTCATTCATAATTATTTTCAATACAATTCAGTTTTATTTATATAGTGCCAATTCACAACACATGTTGTCTCAAGGCACTACACAACAGTCAGGTACATACATTCCAATTAGCCCTAACCATTGAAGAGTGCAGTCAGTTATTTATTCAAATTGGATAAAAAGTTTTTCTATTTAAGGAAACCCAGCAGGTTGCATCCAGTCAGTGATTTGTAGCATTCACTCCTCCTGGATGAGCATGTAGAGACAGTGGACAGTCACTGGCATTGACTTTGCAGCAATCCCTCATACTGAGCATGCATGTAGCAACAGTGGAGAGGAAAAACTCCCTTTTAACAGGAAGAAATCTCCAGCAGAACCATGCTCAGTGTGAGCAGCCATCTGCCACAACTTATTAGAATTATCTATGACTTGTGGTTAATTGACTTGCCCATGGGCACATTGACACGTGGCATGAGAGGAAGCAGAAAATAAATCCACAATCTTCTGATTACAAGATGACTACTCTCCCTATTCAGCCACATTTACCTTATAGGGGCAAGAGTAACAATTTCCAAGTTCAGCACAGAAAGGATGTGAGGCCAGAAAACAGACCATATCACTAGGTGGCCAAGGACCAAGACCTAGCAAACTTCACGGGCCACCACCCACACACCTCCATGCCCACAGAGTCCACATAATGAAACAACTTCTTACCAATCACAGCCAAAGAAAGGGACCCTCCAACAGCCAACAGATCACTGCTCCCCCGAAATCCTTGCAAAGCCTGGAGATAGTTTCATTCTAAGACTGCAACTGCCATCTGCCAATAATGTTAGAGGTTACATGGCATTGAGCAACAGCCCTGGCAGAACGCATGCTTAGCAAAGGCCCATGAGCACCCCACATGTATATCTACAAGGCAACTCAGCCCCAACAATTTACCATCTATGTCCATCCCTCAGTGGTGGGTTGCCACCCTACCAAGAGTGGACACCAGGAAACTGTCCGTGGCAAGCCACTGGACAGCACTTAGGGTGACCCTCAAAGCAAAATTGACAGAATGCAACAATGCACTATCCAGGACACGGTCTACGAAAAACAAAAAAAAGTTATGCACACAAAAATCAGGCCTCCAAAATGCAGGGCAATCCCCCAAAACCCCCACCAGAGCACACCCATCACAGGGAAGCAAAGCAAGGCCTAAACCCCCAAACAAATAAAAGCAGTGATAACATAAAGTAAAGGAAATCCATAAAATTGTTTTTATAAAAATCAGCTAAAATGACAAATAAGGCCTAAATTATCAAACTGTCCTGGTCCAGGTTCTGGGCAGGTCTACAAGTGACCAAAAAGTATAAATGTTTCCATCCAATCAGGTCAAAAGTTACAATAATAACCTTACTGATAGTAACAAAAGTAAAAATCTTGTCAAACTTAAAAAGCCATTTTGTTTGACTTTTATAAATTTTATTTTAATGCACAAAACAAAGAACATTATGTAATCCTGGTTCTTAATATTTAAATCCTACATATAGGCTAGACTAACAGTCCCATCCAACCTAAATATTCTTTTCATAAAACAAAACTGTTTCACAGTAAAATGCATCAAAAAGTAAAATAAATCATGATAAATTATCTTAAGTAGCCTACAACCCAGAAATGTTTACAAAAGACTAACTCCAAGTTCTCAAAAGCCCAGAACTGAAAAACCTCTGGTAAAAAAAAATATATATATATACAAAGTTTATAGAGTATAGAGAAAAAATGGTTTGCAAAAAAAGAAATCCTGGTCAAATAAACATTTATAGTGACTCCTCAATGTTTTCTTAATATGTTCTGGTTGACGATTACATGGTTTACCACTTTTACCACTTTCTGTAGTTCTTGCAGTGTTTTTGTAAAATTTGTTACATTTATACCATTTATATTTATTACTGCCTCACTGAGCAGTGAGATATTTAATATTGTAGGCTACAGGACCTTCCACTGTAAAACCAAGATAGAAAGATATTTGTTCCCAACTGCATCCACTGCGGATGTCTCCCAGGTAAGCTGGGCGGACAGGAATTTTTAGATTGCCTCCATAATTGACGTATATATCTCTATTTTCAGAAATTCCTTGAACCCTTAACAGCTCTTTTTCCACTTCTGGTTCATTCCAAGCTGCTCCACTCTGCCAAAGATGGTGCAGAGTGCGAGGCTGACTGCTCTGACCACTGCAAGACTCTTGCTTTAAAACATGATCAATCAAGCTTCGATCAAGCTTCACTTTAGAGACCATTCTCCTTAGTCCAGTGGATTTGCCAAGAAAGAAATGAGCTAGGGCAGTTCGGGTTGGAAACATGTAAGAAAAGCGTCGGTGAAACGATTTCTTGCCTGATGTGAAATATGTTGTGATATCTTTGTATGTTGAAAGGCTTTCCAGTGTTCTATCTTTAGTTGGCCACATTAGCAACATGGACAGGTAGTACATCTCAGTCGAATTTGAGTTTGTACCCTCCTTTTGTAGTTCCTCGTTCAGAAGGTCAACCAACTCTTCATATTTTTTCAGTTCCTTTGAAGATGGTTTGATGCTGTGCATCACTATGTTTGCCAAGATGAAGTTAACTGTGTCTGATACAGATCTTTTAGGGGTGTTCTTGAAGATAAACTTCCATTTTCTGAGGATGTGCTCCATCTCTACACCATTTTTTTCACTCAAACATTGCAAAAGTCCAGCAAATGAGTCTGCTTGCTTTTTTTCCAGATAAAACCTCTGGTCCTGTATCTCCTGGTGTAGACCCAGATTGGGGTTACTGGCTTTTTCAGATGTTTTCTCTTGTTCTGAACCACTGAATATTTGCAAGTATTTTTTGAAATACTCTGATAACTTCTTTTTGTTTCTATCATCAGCTATTACCCTTTCCTGTGATCTAGGCCTCAGGTATGTGAAGTAATTCTCAAAAAAGCTAAATATTTCCTTCAGTCTCGGCTTCAAAGAGATCAAAAATCTCTCATGGTGTTCCAAGACATCCACAAACTGAGCAGTGGCTGTGTTCCTGTGATCAAAATGTAAACCTTTTATTGTGTGGTGGCCTTTGAGAATCTGTAACAGTTTATCTGTTTGATGTCTGTCTTTGTTCTGAGAAAGAGGGAGTCCTCTAATGAGGTCAAGAAGTATCATTATAACTTCTGTCTCTCCAACATAACCTGATGGGTTGTAAGACTTTGCCCTCTTTCTATTGTGGTGATCAAATGGGTCTACTGGTTCATCTTTTTTGGCCAGCTCCTGCGACTCTTGGAAGGCTTTTGCAGCTTTGGAGCCCAGGATCAAGCATTCATTAAGAGCTTCAGAAGTTACAGGATCAGAATCTTCAATTTTCTTTTTCAGTTGGCTCTTGTAAACCTGTCCTACTGTGTCTGCAATGTAGGAATTAGAATTTTTACCTAGTGCATCTAAAGCCCATTGTAGGGCAACCACAAAATCTTTTTCTTTCAAATAGAAATATCTTGCCAGTGCCGGTGGAAGTGTTGCACTTCTGTCAAACCTCCCTATAGCTTTCTCTAAAAGCTCTTTAACTTTTTCTGACCCTTCACCTTCATGTATTTTTTCAATTAAAGGAGAAAACAATGTATCTCTATCATCCCCCTGTTCTTTTCTGTGGCGTGAAATGAGCATGCTTTGAATGTTCTGAACAAGGAAATCCTTTCCCATGCAGGATTTATAGACCTCGTCACAGTATAAAATGTCAATGGTTATCTCTGCCAGGGAGTGTTTGTGTTTTTGTTCGAGTATCTGAAGGCAGTTGCTGGCGATCATTGGGTGTAAGAATCGGACCACTTGATAGAAGCCATGCTCTTCAACACTGACGGTACCATAGCAAACCGGCAGGCTGTTTGCTATGGGTTACTTTTTGCTCCACAGCTTTGGATTACTTGCGGTGAGGACAAGGAGTTTGTAGACGTGAATAAAGCCCTGGACAACGTTAAAAAGAATATAATCTCAGCAAAGAGTAGTGAAGATGGGTAATTAATGTAGGTCCGACTCCCCTTGAGCATTATGCTATTCAGGTTGTGTTGATCTTTACACATTGTTTATATGTCCTGCTCTATATTGTATATTGTAACAATGTATAAGACATTTACATGTCTTATATATTGTTTCAGGGGACAGTATTTCATGTTTATTTTTGACTTACAAATTGACTGTTTAGACCTTGGTCAGAGTTATGCCCTACAGTTTATTTGCATCAGAAGTTGTCTATAAGGGCGTCAGCATTTTGAAGTGAGAAAACCAGTGTTTTGTTTCTACGTTTCTTTTTCCATGTGTGGGCAAGGCAAGAGCAGGAGTCTTCCTGTTTCTTTAATTTTCATCATAGGTACTCTTGAAATGTGAGTGACGGCTAAAACAAATATCCCCTCCTCCATACAGATCTCCCCCAGATCCTTCAGGTTTTGGGGCTGCCGCTGGGCAATATTGACTTTCAGCGTCCTCCAAAGGGTTTAGATTGGGTTCAGGTCTGGAGACTGGCTAGGCCAGGACCTTGAGATGCTTCTTATGGAGCCACTCCTTAGTTGCCCTGGCTATGTGCTTGTTCTTGTCATGCTGGAAGACCCAGCCAGGACCCATCTTCAGTGCCCTTACTGCGGTTGTTTGGCTAAGATCTACCAATACATGACCCTATCCATCCTCTCCTCAATACAGTGCAGTTGTCCTATCCCTTTTGCAGAAAAGCATCCCCAAAGAAAGATGTTTCCATCTCCATGCTTCACAGTAGGGATGGTGTTCTTCTGGTTGTACTCATCCTTCTTCTTCCTCCAAACACGGCAAGTGGAATTTAGACCAAAAAGTTCTATTTTTGTCTCTTCAGACCATATGACCGTCTCCCATTTCTCCACTAGATCACCCAGATGGTCAATGGCAAACTTCAAACAGGCCTGGACATGCGCTGGCTTCAGTAGGGGGACCTTGCCTGGGCTGCAGGATTTTAATCCATGGTGGCATAGTGTGTTACTAATGGTCTTCTTTGAGACTGTGGTCCCGGCTCTCTTCAGGACATCGACTAGGTCCTGCCTTGAAGTTCTGGGCTGATCCCTCACCTTTCTCATGATCATTGATCCCCCGTGAGATGAGATCTTGCATGGAAGCCCTAGACTGAGGAAGACTGACCGTCATTATGACCTCCTTCCATTTTTTATAATTGCACCAACAGTTGTTGACTTCTCACCAGGCTGCTTGGCTATTTTCCTGTAGCCCATCCCAGCCTTGTGCAGGTCTACTATTTTAGCTCTAATGTCCTTACACAGCTCTCTGGTCTTGACCATTGTAGAGAGGTTGGAGTTTGTTTGTTTGTTTGATTGAGTGTGTGGACATGTGTCTTTTATACAGATAACGAGTTCAAACAGGTGCAGTTAATACAGGTAATGAGTGGAGAACAGAAGGGCTTCCTAACCACTTAAGCCCCAACCCCCTGGAAACAGAACAAAAAAGGATCTGGAGCTTCCCCTATGTTTATTGCTCAAACTTCCCTTACTGGCTGCACGGTGGCGCAGTTGGTAGCACTGTTGCCTTGCAGCAAGAAGGTCCGGGGGTCTTTCTGCATGGAGTTTTCCTGTCCAGGGTGTACCGTGCCTCTTGCCCATAGAATGCTGGAGATAGGCACCAGCTCCCCCATGACCCACTATGGAATAAGCGGTAGAAAATGACTGACTGACTTCCCTTACTTAAACATAGACATGTGTGGTATCCTCTGAAACATCAGACGCTTGGCTAAAAGCAAATATAAACCATTTCTACGAACACCAAACACAGTAAAAACTACAAGCAGTTGAATCAAAAAAATGCTGGAAGTAAACGCACTCTACAAAATAAATTCACCAGAAGCCTCTGCTTCCTGATTGGTGTGAAAGACGTGGAGATAACTTTATTCTAGTGGCTCTAAGGATGAAAAGGAGGGGTAATTTGTGCAATTTGGTTATTGCCGTGCGTAATGTAGGTTGTTAGTATAAACACTGAGCACGCTGTACCGCAAGGCGCAGTTGCTACAGCTATTATGCACCAGACCTTCCTACCTCTGTCTGTTTATGTGCTGTTGTGCTGTGGTTATCATTTCGGAGGTTCGAGTGTTTTTTTTTTAAAACACAATGGTTTCCCGCACAAAGTTCAACAAGCTTTGGACCTAATTAATGGACTGCTCAATGGACTGCGGTACTGAGGTCTGTGCAGAGGATTTCTCATCTGAAGACGAAGACCTTATGTATCCCGACAAGTTCACTGATAAGCTGGATTATGCAGTTCTGCCGCTTGAAAGGTATGTAATTTTAGTTTTATTGTGAAATATGCTAGTGTAAAAAAAGCACTAGTGTAAAGCACTAGTGTAAAAAAGAAAATCAATCTTTAAAAAGATTGATTTTCTTTTTTACACTAGTGCTTTGTGATATCCCGTGATAAATGGATTTGTAAGCCACACAGTGGAAGATAGTACTGAAATGTTTGCATCTATAAGTAGCCCCTACACATCCACCCCCACCTACCCGGTAAACAAAGTTGTTGTGAACACATACGTTCTTTCCTAGTTGTCAATAAATTGATGTTTTATTTTTTGCGATGCTGTTACGTATTTTACTGCGAAGATTTTTTATTTTTTTTTACACTGGTGCTTCCTGTTCAATAAATGTGCTCCAGTATGATTCAACATAGCATTTTTCTTGTTCTATTGAAAATGATTAAAAAATAGAAGTGGGCAATAAAAACAAAAAAAATCAAAAACAGGCTGTTTTAGACATGTAAAAAGTAGTTTATTACATTTTTCAAGTAAAAACACAAGAAATTTTTCCACTTTTGCAGATGGTGCCGAATTGTGCTGAAATGAGCCATATGGTGCCAAAAGTAAAAACACCTACTAATGTCTTTACTAAAACCTCTTTAACTTTGCTTTAGTTTACCTCAGCTGCATGAAACTTTGCACAGGTAATGTCCACCAGTGGATTTAGGGTTTTCTTAAGTTTGTAGTCTTCCTCATGATATTTCTCAAAGGGCGAGGGAAAGAATTTTCATTTTTTTTCTGTGTGCCATACTCCTATGATAAAAATGTAAGACTTCTACATGCTTTGCAAGTGGGAAAACCTGCAAAATCAGCAGTGTATCAGACTTGTTCTCCCTACTGTGAAGTAGGTGCATGCCTGCTGGACCAATACTAAGGTCTTCTCATGACCGACCTCAGATGGTAGGGACCTGGCGGCTATGCATTACGCACCTAAGTTTGGCTTAGGCTATAGTCTCATGATCGACCTCAGATGGTAGGGACCTGGCAGCTATGCAAGTCTCATGACCGACCTCAGATGGTAGGGACCTGGCGGCTATGCATTACGCACCTAAATTTGGCTTAGGCTATTATGCCTTCAATTGAACCTCCCATAGCATCTGTCATCGTGGCTCTGGATGAGGCAATGAGAACCAGTGCAGAATGCCCTCGTCCTCAGTGTGACATCACTTAACCATGCCACCCCTTCTATCCAGTATGTGCCGTTTTGCATGAAGGTGGTAATCTGAGATGTTGTTTTACAGTTTGTACTTGTACCCAAGTAAGTAGAGTTGTTCCCTTTGTTTTTGTTGTAACACTGGGCATGCTGCTTTATGTCCTTTAAATAAGCATTGAAAGGGGAGACTTTTTCTCCTTCTGTAA
>JAHUTJ010060244.1:0-11005 GCA_036250325.1 Characodon lateralis
AGAGCTATGACTGTGTAAGTTTAGCAACTGTACTAAAGAGAAACCTAGGATTATTCTTGTTCTCTTCTATTAATGATGAGAAATAAGTTGTTCTGGCTTGGCGAAGTGTCTTTTTATACAACAGTAGCCTGTTTTTCCAGATTAAGTAGAAATCCTCTAGCTGTGTAGAGCACCATTTTCTCTCCAATGTTATAACATTGTGCTTTAAAGTACGTAGCTCTGAATTAAACCAGGGAGCCAGCCTCCTATGAATAATTACCTTCTTTTTCAAAGGGGCTGCGTTCCCTAATGCACCACGCAATGATGAAGTAACACTATGAACAAGAGAATCAATTTGTGAAGGGAAAGAAAAAAATATTGCCTTCCACTGTGTTTTTAAATTAAACTCAAAGGTTATTAAAAAATGGTCAGACAGGACAGGGTTATGAGGAAATATTGTTATTTCTTTCACAAATCACTGGAGACTACTGGTTTGATCTGGGAAACATGGAAGGTAGGATGAATACGAAGGTTTGCAGGTAGGCGAAGACGAACAGCAGACGGACTAATTACCGTCTCGATCTCATAGGGACCAATGACACGAGGAAAAAGCTTCTTAGACTTAAAGGGCACATCACGTGCCGACAACCAAACCTTTTGTCCAGGCTGATACTCCGGTGCAGGTCTGCGTTTGCGATCAGCAAAATGCTTGTTTTGATCTGCAGT
Organism: Characodon lateralis; assembly: GCA_036250325.1. Classification (NCBI taxonomy): domain Eukaryota; kingdom Metazoa; phylum Chordata; class Actinopteri; order Cyprinodontiformes; family Goodeidae; genus Characodon; species Characodon lateralis. The sequence goes on from JAHUTJ010060244.1 coordinate 706, forward strand.
TCGATTGAGGCTCTGAACGATCGAGTTCCAAATGGCCTTACAGCGGCGGACATGTTGGTGGACAGAAGACACAGTGATATCTTTCTCATCAGCAGCAAATAAGGGTGGCTGATAGCCCAGTGAGGCCTCAAAAGGTGAACGTCCAATCGCAGAGGAGATGTGTGAATTCAAGGCATATTTTACCCAGGGTAGATATGCACATCAGTCAGAAGGGTTAGTGGACGTGAGACAACATAGGGTTGATTCTAGCTGCTGATTTAGCCTTTCGGTCTGACCATTAGACTGTGGGTGGTAACCTGAAGTTAATGAAACCCTGGCTCCGAGAGCTAAACAAAACTGTTTCCAAACCTGCGAAATGAGCTGTGGACCTCGGACCTGTGGGATTCCATGGAGACGAAAAACATGTTTAGTGAGGAGTTTGGCGGTTTGAAGGGTTGATGGAAGTTTTCTGAGAGGGATGAGATGGCAAGCCTTAGCAAAACGGTCCACAATACTGAGAATAGTTGTCGTACCTGAGGAGAGGGGAAGATCCGGGACAAAATCCAAAGCTATGTCAGACCAGGGACGACTTGGGATGCTTAGTGGTTGAAGAAGACCTGCAGGAGGCTGGTTACAAGACTTATTCCTAGCACAGGTAGCACAAGACTGAACATATTCCTTCACATCCTTATGTGATGTGGGCCACCAAAACCTCCTTTAAACCAATGCAATATTTCTACTAACACCTGGATGAGCCGAAAATCTGGCTGTGTGTTAATTAATTGAGCTCGTACTGTAGATGGGACGTAGATACGGTTAGGTGCCCCATTGCCAGGATCGGGCTCCTGTTGTTGAGCCTCTAACACCGTCTCCTCAAACTCCCATCTAAGTGCCCCGACCGTCCAACTGGGCGGTATGATGGGTGCAGGTTCCCTCACCGAATCGTCTGTGGCGAATTGTCTGGAGAGGGCATCAGGCTTAGTATTCTTTGGTCCCGGCCTGAAAGAGATACATAAGTCGAAATGAGAGAAAAATAAAGACCAGCGAGACTGACGTGGCTTCATTCTTTTGGCTGCCTGTAGGTAGGCCAAGTTCTTGTGATCAGTCCAGACTATTATTCACTAGCTTTAAAACTAACAACCTTTCTGTTAAATGTTGCCTAGCAGGCAAGCACGTGTTCTTAGCTTGTTAGCAGTGAAAGCTAACAAAGGAAGCTGATAGCTTAGCACCAGAATCAAACACACTCCTTTAAAAATACCGTTAATAAAAGGCTTAAAATGCATGAGCGCGGATGGCGCGTTATGGCCGATCTTCTGTGTTTAAAATCACCCTTTAAATAAAGTTTGTCTTAACTTTAAAAACACACAAACACAGAACACAACCTGAGCACGTGTGCTGCAGATAGCCTGCTAGCACTAAAATAGTGGAGTTTCACACAAAGAAAACCAAACTTTATAAAATGAAAAATGTTTAGATCATTTCAATCTAAATCTTTCTCTATTACTCTGCCCAACACCAAACCTTGTATGAACGTGTTGAGGAGTTGTCCAGGCAACGACGAAGTTTGAAGAAAGTTCTGTGAACAAAGGGTTAGTTTCCAGCGAACCTCCGGAGCAGTGGCTGGGTGGCCCGTTCTGTCCGCTGACCACACTGCACGTTACCACAGGATGAGGCTCCTGCTGTCCTCCTTTCAGACTGGGAAACTGCTCCACTCTGCCTCGTAGAGACAGCGTCTCTGCAGGGAACTCTCTGGGACACCGTTTGCTTCTGTAGGCCTCAGAGAGAAAGTAAAGCAATGCTTATACCTTAATCTCCCTTTTATGAATGAATACCGGATTCTTCAGTACTTACCTTGTGCATATGATCGCGTGATCTTATGACACCTTTGGATCCAGTTTGAAGAGTTTATGTCTTTTTGCCAGCAAAGAGACTTTAGCACGCTGCCTCCCCTATCCGTTCCCTCTGGAGGCCGTGTGGAAGAGGCAGGATGTAGCAAGAGCGGTGCTTTTATTTGGATAGTGATGTCACAGGAAGTCCACAGTTACCCCGTTTCCTGGCTGTGCCGGAAGTAGGTTAATGCAATTTATTTTGAAAATTCCAGGAAAGTCTGTACTGGCCTTTCACGTTGTAACCATGGCTGTGGTCCCAACACTTTTCGGCTCAGATCTCTCTTCACCGGCACAGCGCCCCCATTACTGTGGCAGCTGCACCGATCCGTCTGTCGATCTCCTGCTCCATTCTTCCCTCACTGGTGAACAAGACCCCAAGATACCTGAACTTCTCCACTTGAGGCAGGAACTCCCCTCCAACCTGAAGTGTTTAAAACATGTAATTGAAATAAAGTTTGTCTTATGACACAAAGCAGGCAGAACAAATAGACCAGCTTCTAGGCTTATAGGCCTGTTCTCATTAGCACCACCATGTACCCTTTTACCACCATAAACACCAGAAAAGTAAGCAAAGACAGGTGAAGGCAGATCCCAGCAAGATCAGCAGCATTGTTAGTGGCTCCAGAACATCATGGGGATTCCAGCTGTGACTCCCCCATCCAGGACTGGACTAAAAGTAGGTTATTGCGTGAAACTCTGAATGCTTTTTCGTTTTCGAGTTCTGGGCAGTACTTTGCGGGCAGACCACGAAAACGAAAAAGCAATGTCTGCTTTGTTTTCTTTTTGATTATGGCATAAAATGTGCAGTCGTGAAGAAGAAAATGCAAATGCAAATAGGATGATATATTACTAATTTTATTTATGGGTCAAATAACATCATTAAAATGAAAAAGCATTTCTGGAAATGCTTTTTCATTTTCAAATTTTACATTTCAAATTGAATTTTGGTATCTATTTGCTGGGGTACATTTTGAAAAATAAATCTCAAATGTCTTTTTCTTTTTCATTTTAATTAAGTGAAAGAATGAGCAGTCTTGAAGAAGAAAATTAAAATGCAAATAGGATTATTGATTACTAATTTAATTTATGAGTCAAACAATGCAGCCACATTCTTAAAATGAAAAAGCATTTCTGAAAATGCTTTTTCATTTGAAATATGGCTTCCATAAAACTAAAGATGCAGGGTTTCATACCAGCCTTTTTGATTGTTTTCAGTTCAGTCCATGTTTTAACCCATGACTGGAGTACAATAATTTGTACTGCTTAAGTGGCAAATGAAGAATATTTGCTCATCACAGTCCTCAATAGAACTGAGAGGCTTACCACTGGGAATTTCAGCATGTAGTCACATGATAGCCATGCCTCTCCAACTCTGGTCTCATTGATTTCTAGTTTAGCATCCCTTGGTTTCTCAGGAAAATAGTATCTCAGACTAACTGCTTCAGGATGTGAAATGATGGAGCTTCAGTTACCACTAAATACATCTTGCATTAATTAATGGCGTGTACTTTTCAGTAATTGTTGTTATATATGCGTTTCTGTAGGTGTATAGGGTCTTCTATGGTGTTATCTTGTACTCTTTTTCCTTCTTTCTCTCCCCTGATCTTTTCTCCTTCTCTATTTTTACCTTTTGCCCTACCTCTCTCCCTTTCTTGCTTCTTTTTTTTCCAATTTGCTTCTGTCTCCATGTCCATTGTATAATACCCAAAGTTTTTTTATTTATATCACGTGGAGCATTTTAGCAAAAGCTGTGAAATCACATCTGTTGGGCGTCTTCTTGGCACTCAGACAATTCTGAGTGCTGCTTTGCCAGAAAAGACATGGAGTGGGAAAAAAAAAAAGATGGATGTCACCTTGCATTAAGGTACATTATGGCCACCTGAGGGTTGCGAATAGACGGGGCAACATTAAATTATTTTCCTTTGCATTTTTCGCTCAGACAATGGCAAGTTACCTACTAAAAATTGGTTCACGACTAACTTTTTGGGTATAAAGTCAAAGTTCCCCCACTATTGGTGGAGCAGCTGCTTGAACAGTGAAATTTAGCGTGGTTTAGATTATTAATTAACAATTATTAATTACAATTTACTAATTGTAATTATTAAGTGCTTCTAAGCCCATAATCACAACAATAGAATGCATCTCTGATTTCTATTCGTAAGCAATGATTTTTGCTTAAGAAATAATTTTTCTGAATTGGAGAGCTGATCTTACTAGCCTGTAGTAGACTGATTGGAGCCAGAGATGTGGTGAGCTGGGTTTCCGTATGAAGTAGATGGTGGAGTGTTGGAGAAGTTAGGCTTGGATGTCAAAGGACATTATGAGAGATTAGGAGATTATGTCTCGAGTAAGTTTGAACAGCAAATTAACAAAGCTTCACAGAGAAAAGGATCCTGCTGGGTCAGGGAGGTGGAGACAAACGGGACTTATGATGGACTCTATTTTATTGTCGCCAATAAACCTGCAGGACAGTTTCTTGGAGATGGATTTCTGAGGAACATCTCAGAAGGAGAGCCAAACGTTTTGTCCTGGTGTATACTGGGGTGCAGAGATTCTTTTACAGTCAGCAATTCTTTGATTTTGTCAGCAGAGGAAAAAAAGGAGGTTATAGCCAGGTTATGCTTCAAAGGGGGAAACAACTTCAGTAGAGGAGATGTGTTAGTTGTGGGCATATTCAATCCAGGGGAGATAGTGGCTTCAGTTGGCAGAGTTGGAGGAAGTGACACATCTGAGAGCTTCTTCTAGTTTTTGATTGATGCATTCTGTTTAACAACTGGATTTTGGGTGGACACCAGAAGTGAGACAAACTTTGCTGTTTAGGGCTGAGCAAAACTTTTTCCAGACATGTGAGATAAATTGAGGGCCAAGATTGGATGGAATTTCTTGAGGGATTCCAAGTAGTTGGAACACATGTTTGCTTTGGAGTTGGGTGGTTTGGAAAGAAGTGGGTTACTTTTAACGGGAAAGAAGGGGCAAGCTTTGAAATAACGGCTGGTGATGATTACGATTGTAGCCATGCCTTTAGATACAGGGCGTGTTAGGGATGGCTGAATTTGTGTTGGACCAAAGTGCAGAGCGTAACGAAGAGGCGGCATGGTGAGTTAAGAGTATTTCAATAAAATAAAGGAAATGCTTACAATCCTTCCAGGTCTTGGAACACAGGTGGGAAAAAACAAGGCTCATACAGATCTGGCAGAAATCGAGAGAAATATGAGACCATGGCTGTTTAGTTAAAGAAGACCAGGAGTAGGTTGATTTCTGATTTTACTATGGGGCAAAAACAGGACAAGAAAGAATATTGTCTTTAACATCTTTGTGAATGGATGTCTACCAGAACGTATGGTGGATGAGGGAGATGGTGACAAGGTTCAGCTTTGACACAGAGTTGTTTTTTTACAAGGCTTTGCAATATGAGGCAGAAATTTTTTTGGTGAGCTTTAAGTGTTTTGGAAAAGATGTCGTCTAATTAGACAAGGATAAAGAGGTTTAGAAAATTTCACGACATCGTTGACTAAGGCTTAAAACACAGCATATGTCAGAGAATGTGTTTGGGTCGGACCAGCTTACAGGGAGATACTCGGGAGCCATAAGGTAAGGTCTTGATCCATATTTATTTGGAGGCTTGAACAGCGCAGGGTTCTCGGTCAGGAGTTGAGGAAACATTAAACAAGACGTACAGAACTTACAGGAGCAGAGCAGGAACTAGATAGACAGGAACAACGCAGGAACAAGACAGGTGAATCGCAGGTATCTAGCAGGACGAGGCAACGGGGAGCAAATGAAAACATAACTACATAAATGAAAACATAACTACTAAACAGAAGCACAAGAGAAAAGACCTAACTGGAAAAAGTAAACAAACACCCCCCCCCCCCTCAAGGACGGCTTCCAGACAACCTTCAGCCTTCAGTGAGTCAAAAACAAAAGTCCAAAACAAAAACAACCAGACCAGGGTGGGCGGAGGGGGCCTCGGAAGAAGGGCAAGAGTCCAAACAAACAAAAAACAACCCAGTAGGGGGAAAAAACTAGAGTCCATGACTTGAACAAAATGATGAGGAGGATGAGGAGGCCGGCGATGAAGGAGCTGACGATCTGGGGTCCGACGGCGAAGGAGCTGGTTGTCAGGCGGCCAGCAATGACCAGGCAGTAACCTGGACGACCAGTGGGGGCCGAGAAGAGTAGAGGACCCTTGGTCAGGAGGTGAGCCGAGCAGAGTAGAGGACCCTCGAAGCAGGAATCTGGGAGGCCGGCGCCTAGACCAGGAGGATCCACGAAGATGCTTATGGGGAGGCCAGTATCTGGGAGGTTGGCCAAGCCGAGTAGAGGACCCTCGGGACGATCTAGAAAGCTTTGGACCAAGCAGGAACTCAGGAGGCTTGGGACCAAGTAAAATCTCAGGAGGCTTGGAGTCTGGCCTGGAGTCTGAAGACTTGAAGTCAGGCTGCATGTCTGAAGACTTGAAGTCAGACTGAGAGTCTGGAGCCTTGAAATCAGGCTCAGAGTCTGGAGCCTTGGAGTCAGGCTCAGAGTCTGGAGCCTTTGGGTCAGGCTGAAAGTCTGGAGGCTTGGCAGCATGCTGGGGCTCTGGAGGCTAGGCAAATTGGCAGATCCTGACAGCATGGGCATTTGTGGGACCAAGTGACATGACATACTCAAAGAGACCCTCAAAGTGATCAACAGGTGTTCTGAAAGCTGTCTTCCACTCATCTCCCTGGTGTATTTTGACCAGATGATAGGCACTAGGGAAGTCACGTTTATTGAAGATGGTGCCGCCATGAATGGCTTAAAAAGCAGAAGTGATAAGAGGAAGGGGGTATTTACTCCTCATTGTGATTTGATTAATGCCTATGTAATTAGTACAGAAGAATTGTAGATGATGCTGGCAGGTAAGGATTCCTTAATGTATTCCTCTATGCATTCTTTTTCTGACCTTGACAGGTTATAAAGTCAACTAGTGAGAAGGGAGGCTCAATGGAGATAATTTATTGTCCAGTAATATGGTCTGTGGGGTGACAAGGAAAGTGCTTTGAGTTTATTGAATATCTTTTTTAGGTCATGATATTCCTCAGGGATATTGGTGAGATCAGGAGGGTTAGCCTTATTGCCATCAGCCAGCAGGAGGAGAGAAGGAACAGTAGACTGCAAGCAGGAGGAGAGACAGTTAGTGGACCGTAACTCAGTTCTGGACTCAAACCACTTTAAATGTGGATTATGTTGTTTTACAAAAAGTATCCCAGAAAAATAATGGAGAGTGAGATGTAGGAGAAAACCAAGAAGAAGTGAGCTCATGGTGGTTTCTGGAGATGAGTAGTTTGAGTGGGATTGTTTGGTGGATAATTTTTGGGAGAGTGTTGTCACAACATCAAAAGTTGTGACCCTTATAGGAGAGGGAAGACAGATGGTTTCAATGTTGCAGTGGTAAACTAAAGATGTATCAATTACATTTTCACAACTGGAATTAATCAGGGCACAGAGATTAGGTGAATCATTGTTGACGATTAAGGTAACAGGCAGAGTTAGTTGGGGGTTTTCACATGATGTTAGTTGGTCTGTCAGCTCCCTCAGTTTTACTGACAGACCCTCTCTTTTACCCACACAGGACAGGGGACGATGAAAGACAAGTAAGTGATGAACATAATTTCTTATTAATGTCTTCATTTTTCTCCTTCAAAGGGTTATCCAATCAAGAAGCCAACATGATGAGCTCTTCTAGTGAGCGCGGCTCATCTCTTAAAGCCAATTAACCTTTAATGGCCTCTTTAAGAATGTGAATGAATGTACTCTTAAGAATACTTCTCTTCCATCCTGAGTAAGTGGCTAAAGTGCTGAAATCTGTGGAGAATGTAGAGATGGATTGTCTCATTTTCCATAATTATTTAGAAATTTCTGTATAGCCAGGGGGATGATCAAAAGTAATTTTAAATTATTTTGATAATTCCTCTGGTGACACTGGAGTTTCTAGTAATTTTAAATTCTTGAATAAACTCAAGGGAACTGCAGTCAAAGTGTGGACAGTTTATGAAACGCAAGAAATGAGTTGAACAAATAAGTTGGTGAATATTGAAGTGAGTGAATCAGAAGGTTGATCTTACTGGCCTGTAGTAGATTGATTGGAGCCAGAGAGAAGTGAGCAGAGAATATTATGAGAATATAGCTTGAGGAGGTTTGAACAGCAAATCCACGAAGCTTGGCTGTGAAAGGATCTAGGGGAGAGCTCGGGATTTAACCTTTCGCCTTCCGGGAAACCTGCAGCTCAGTGGGAGAAAAACATAACACGAACACAACACAACCCAGATCCCTGAGAGAATGTGAGGCTCTACATAGTTTTTCTATTAACTGCCATGATTTTTTTTCCTCTAAATAGAAATTATTCTGCCACTGTAAACACTAGAAACACTGTATCCCTGTTTTAAATTATTGAAAAAGGTCATTCAAGATGACAATTTTCACCTATTATCTAAAATTTATTTCACAAAATAATCTGTCACGTTCTTAATGTTAACAGAATAAGATAAGAAGTTTTAAGTGAAATAGCAAAGAACAATTTTTTTGCCCCCACTTATACTTTGCCAGGTTATTTGTGCTTATTAGGTATAGTAATTGTACATGTTGAGGCTTCGCTGTTGTTGGGGGTGGATTTTCTTTGTACCCGTACTCGTTGCTTTCCGCTTTATCCAGGACCGGGTCGCGGGGGCAGTAGACTCAGCAGAGACACCCAGACACCTCCTTCAGCTCCTCCGGTGGAGCCCAAGGCGTTCCCAGGCCAGCCGAGAGACATAGTCCCTCCAGCTTGTCCTGAGCCATCCTGTGGGCCTCCTCCCGGTGGGACGTGCCTGGAACACCTCCCAAGGAAGGCGTCCAGGAGGCATCTGTTATAGATGCCCGAGCCACCTCAACTGGTTCCTCTTGATGTGGAGGAGCAGCGGCTCTACTCCAAGCCCCTCCCGAATGGCCGAGTTCCTCACCCTATCTCTAAGGGAGTGCCCGACCGCCCAATGGAAGAAGCTCATCTCAGCCGCCTGTATCCGGGATCTCGTTCTTTTGGTCATGACCCAAAGTTCATGGCCATAGGTGAGGGTAGGAACGTAGGCCGACTGGTAAATCGAGAGCTTCGCTTTTCGACTCAGCTCTCTCTTCACCACAATGGACCAGTATAGTGCCCCCATTACTGTGGCAGCCGCACCAATCCGTCTGTCGATCTCCCGCTCCATTCTTCCCTCACTCGTGAACAAGAGCCCAAGATATTTGAACTCCTCCTCTTGAGGCAAGAACTCCCCTCCAACCTTAAGAAGACAAGGCACCCTTTTCCTGTCGAGAACCATTGCCTCGGACTTGGAGGAGCTGATCTTCATCCCAGCCGCTTCACACTTGGCTGCAAACCGCCCCAGCGCATACTCTAGGTCTTGGCTAGAGGGGGCCAGCAGGATCACGTCATCTGCAAAAAGAAGAGACGAAATCCACTGGTCCCCAAACCAGACCCCCTCCGTCCCTTGGGTGCGCCTAAGGGTCCTGCCCATAACTTTTATGGTTCTGTCCATAAAAGTTATGGGCAGGACCAGTGACAAAGGGCATCGCTGCCAGAGTCCAACATGCACCGGGAACAGGTCCGACTTATTGAGGCCAATGCGGACCAAACTCTTGCCCCGCTTGTACAGAGACCGGATGGCCCCTAATAAAGGGCCCCCAATTCCATACTCCTGGAGCACCCCTCACAGGGCACCACGAGGGACAAGGGAGAAACATTAATTAAAAGACATATTTTTCTTTTATAGTGTTAATATTGACCACCAATTTGTTGCGAGTTACATCGAGCAAGAAAAGAGAAATACTCTAGTCACAGCAGATGACAAACCTGCTGTGAGTGGCACAACAAAACTTAACTAACTATAACAGTCCAAATAGCAAGGCCCGAATGGAACAGAAGAAAAAACGTCACCAACAGGATCGTTTATAATGATGCAGCTCAACAATCCCTGCATATTTCTAGCTACACAGAGGATCCGTTTACTTTTCCTCTTGTTCCAGCCAGTAGCACATGCAATTTCTTAATTTAGAAGGGCGGTCTGCACCTGTTTTGCACCTGCTATCCATTGCACGCGCAATCTTTGAAAATCGCACGATACACGGCCACTTATTGCACGTGCAATTTATTTATAGTAAACGTAAATTAACACCCATATTTGGGATCCTTGAAGATCAGGCCCATGGTAATTCAAAAGGAAAAAAAAAACATCTGGTACTATCTGATACTTAAAATCAGTGAGAATTATTCCAAGGACCTTCCTTTATAATCATGCTGATATTTCTTTTCTTACCGCTCTCGGTGGAGGAGGACGCTTTTTCTCTGTCTCCCGCACCCTCCCATATCTGCCCTGCTTCAGCTCTGTGTCTTGTCTTCTTTTTGGAGCCTCTTTTTGCATATCTTCCAAATT